>JAHZNP010001302.1:0-21942 GCA_020615345.1 Triops cancriformis
GAAAAACTGCGCTCTTTACGCCCGAAAAATATGCAAAAGACCTAACGACCCCTACCTGCGAGCAGAGCGCAGCTTTTCGTGACCCCAGCAAGCTCCTTTGAACTTCCTGGGCTTACCTTGCCTTCCGGTTTCCCTGCGGTCCCAAGGAAGGATAAAATTGGCTGTCGAAGTAGGAATGAGACGCTTGCTAAAAACGACCCCAGCGACAGAGACGCCACGGCGGCTGCAACGGTACTAGACTTTTCGCAAAAAAAATGAGTCGACGGAAATCTGATTTCGGAGCTAAGCTATCTTTAGCATAACCATTATCTTGCAAAGAAATAAACGTTGGAATAGTATTCACTTTACTTCACTTTTTTGCTAATCGACTTAAATTTACTGCAGCTCGATACCGAATTAATTTTTACATGAAACTTTTAAAAATGACCTGACGGTTATATAACAAACGCACAACTCACCTCTTCAATTGAAGACATAATACAAATCACTCAGACACTGTTATAACTACCACAGCACTTTCACTGAAAAACAGCGAGCTTTTTGTGAGAGCACAAAACGCAAACATCACCTGTTGAACTCTCGTGAACGACTGACCCAAGTCGCAGCAGGGCACGCTTGCCTGCGTGACACAACAACAGTAAGGTCAGAAAAGCACGCCTGTGTAACCTCCAGGGCATAAAAAGCCCGCTCTACTGTCAAACAAACACTCACTACGAAAATGTCATATTAAGCTAGGTATGCTCTTCTACCAAAATTGTGCAATTATTTATTATATCCTCCATTAAATTTTTATATATGTAACAATTATAAGGAAAACTCACTGGAAAGAACATGGCTTAGGAAGAAAACGGCTACAGCGTGCGCAGAGTTTTGCGCCGGATTCAGATTATTGTTGGGATCACGCTTAGCTTGGATATTTAGAGATAAATAATCGCACTGAAGAAGGATAACTTTCTATAACTTTCTACGTTGAATGAATGTGTACAGAAGGTCTGAAAGCTAAAATTCACCAAAAGGGTAGCATGGTGGTGAGATTTGTTAAAAACGAGGAAACCAAAGTTCGGGAGTGTAACCCTTCATAATATTGCAAGGTCAATTAATTCTTTCAGTGGTTTTATTTAATAACCAACCCGAAAGTGTGCAGTACGTTAAGAAGCGCATAGTTATGAACAACGTACAGTGTGTAGCAGTTTGCCAACGTAAGCAAAAAGTGGTAAAAACATAAAGCATACTGACTTTTATTGTAAGTTTTGCTTCTATATATTTACTACCCTTTAACCAAACTCGGAACAATTGATCCTTAACGACAAATACAACGATGTCGAGTTCCATAGGCTATTCGTTTATAGACGCACGCAACCATGTGGCATACAAAGAGGTTTCAAAAAAAGACACCAGTTTTGCTATAACTCCATTGTAGGCATCACAAGGATGAGAAGGTTGATTCCTCAAATAAACCTCTGCTGTACACATGCAAGATTAAGTAAAAATGCGAAAGTGTTGTCGTTTTACCAACAACTTCCAGTTGTGAACACCTGCAAAAACTCAAACCCAACTCGAGACGAAGGGTATCACAAATCATTGCCGCTGTCAACTTTTCCTGATATCCCTGGAGGCCGTTAACGTACAAAGTCTAAGAATGAAACGGAGGGGTTGACCAAAAAAATTTCCGATTTATGTAATGTGAAAGAACAAAATCTTTATACGAATACCAGCTTTGAGGAAAACTACTTGAAAAAAAAGATAAAGATCCCAAACAAGCTCCTACCCAAGATTTCGGTACAAAAGTGTTGGGGATGGGAAGGGATGGTAACATCTTCAACCCTCATTAGTATGGGGGTAATCCCAAGTACAAACAAAATTGAAACCCCGGTATACACAAACCTCTTATGGACGAATAACACGGGGAGCTCTAAAAAAGGCTTCTGCGTAGTGCTTTAGTATATTTCAAATCAATGCTTGCAGTAAAGTTGTTTTAATTAATGTCTAGTGCCCGTGCTCGAGATCTTTTGAAAATATGTTTTTATTAAATTTATTGTAGGTGAATTTTTGCAAATTTTGAAATACTTGAAAAAATAAAATCTGGATAACAGGAGCACTAAATATCTTCTCCCAACATTTTTTTTTGAAAATAGAATTCAAATCGGACGAGCAGTTTTTACGAAATCATTACTTAAAGTTTATCATAATATTTTATTTAATATTCCTGCAGAGCCTTTATCAAGGCTTTGTAGGAATTTCGAAAGAGAGCGAGTTCAAAATGCAATGCTAGCTAAAGAAGCGCATGACGTGATTTAACTCCCTTTGATAACTCCAAGTCGTTACCACAAACACCGTAAAAAAATGAAGAAAAAAGAGAAAACTGACAGTAAATTCAACGTGCTGGCCAAGTTAATAGTGAATTTTCTATACATAAAAAATGCAAGCGTGTTTCCGTAACTCAAATTACGAATTCCAGAATATTTTCACTCACAGTGCTACTTGTAAATTAACCCAAAAACGCAGTATCTCCGACTAGAGAAATCGTAGTTCTCCTATTCGCGCTACCAACAACTAACTTAGTGAAAGTTCGCTAACTCATTATTAACTCTGGATCGTTTTATGAATATGATGTAACGACAATATTATGGAAAACTAGAAGTACTTGTGCTTAAGTCATTCATTCATCGTACTTTTTTTACTTTGAATTTACTTGCACGCGTGCGAGGGTTATATATTTTTTTCAACCACAGTCAATTTTTTAATTATTAGTATTTTATACGCTGTCCAGCATTTTCATATTTTTAATAAATTCTACTAAACATTTCCATAGCCTGTACTGCTTATCCGACTCCAAGTTTCCAACCCTAGTATATTTCGGGCGTCAAATTTTCTAGTTTACTTCTCCAGCGTTCTCTTTCGTAGCAATCTACGGTGCATTGTTGTAGTCCGTGCACTGCTGTCTCTCCTTATTCTCAGTAGGGCTGTTGCCATTCCCCTACTGGCCCTGCAATAAGCTACGATACTTTGCCAATGTACGAGATCATTCTAGCTGCCGTAAGATGCCGCTATCCGCAGGAAAAAATTGTAAACAAATCTATTTGAATCGGGTTACCGTGATTGTGAAGTCGACGGATGAAATAAGATTCTGGATGTATTTTGGTTGGACTCTCGGGAAGAATTAATGGTATAATTTATTTTCGATCTACTTCCAGCATAAGTTGCACTGTTTAACACAGATGGCTGAGATAGCAAAAACTGGTCTAACGGTAGAGCAGAAGCGCAAAATTGAAGAAAACAAACGGAAAGCATTAGCCATCAGAGCTGCTAAGCAGAACAATCAGCAATCTCTTCCCCTGCAAGCCTCTCTTAAAGCCCCAGCCGCATCAGCTAACAACAATTTCTCGAATGCACCTCTCAGAGTTCCTGTGCCTTACACAAACAAAAGTGGGAAACAAATCGGCAGCGTGAATGCGGATGTCAAGATTAAACAAACCTCCCAATTTACAACACCTTTTGACCTCGGGACATCCTTCCAAGCCAAAGTTACTGCGAGGTTTGAGCTAATCTCACGGTCTCGGTTTGTCGTTCACGCGGCGTTTCACCAGCAAATGATTGACATTTTTAAAACAATACCTTCAAGAACTTATGATGCCAAACAGCGTCAGTGGGTGTTTGGTATTGAAGATCATGACCAACTACTTGGTGCTCTCCTTGCCCTTCAGCCAGAAGTAACCACAGCTGCATTGCCTAAAAATGTTATTGAAACGTTCAGGTCGGCTCCAGCAGAGCGGGTTATTCCTGAAATAGACATATCCTGTTTGGATGCTTCTTTGCGACAAAATCTGATGCCCTTCCAGCGTATCGGTGTTTGTTTTGGAATCTCTCGCCAAGGTCGAGTCTTGATAGCGGATGACATGGGGTTGGGCAAAACAATTCAGAGTTTAGCTATTGCAGCATACTACAGAAAGGAATGGCCACTTTTAATTGTTTCTCCGTCATCTATGCGGTATACTTGGGAGGAAGCTTTGCGAACTTGGATACCTCATGGAGGTTTGGAAGGTTACGGGAACACGCCTCTTGAAATTGTTGTTTTAACGAACAGTAAAGACTTCATTATCAAGCATGATGTGCTAATTACGAGCTACGATTTGCTTAATAAGCGAATCCGGGACTTGGCCAAGTTCACTTACCAAGTGGTAATCTTTGATGAGTCGCATTATCTCAAGAGCAGCACTACTGCCCGCACGAAAGCTGCATTGCCGTTAGCCAAAGCTGCAAAACGGGTAATATTGCTGAGTGGTACACCAGCTCTGTCGAGGCCTGCTGAACTCTACACACAAATGGAAGCGATTGATCCAAAATCATTTCCTAAGTAAACATGTTTTTAGCTTTTTATTTCAAGTTCCATGTGTAATTTCATGTTCCACATGTATAATAAGTTTATATTCTCTTTCATACTAGTTTCCATAGTTTTGGCCTGAGATACTGTGATGCAAAGAAAACGAATTTTGGGTTTGATTATTCAGGAGCTTCGAACATGACCGAACTACAATTATTCTTAGAAGAAAAGTTCATGATTCGTCGGCTTAAGTCGGATGTTTTGACTGAATTACCAAGCAAGCAACGGTAAATCTTAGCGATAATGTGCGTGAGAATAGTCTTTTCTGATTTTTTTCCCCCCATACAGGCAGATGATTGTCTTGGACCCGTCTTCGGTTAAAAGTGATTCTATGGAAATGAAAGAAAAGGCCCTGGGAATGCAACAAGGCTTGAAAGGTTTGGAACAAAGAGGATTGCTTTTGTCCTACTTCCATGAGACTGCTGAAGCTAAAAAACGCGCCGTCTGGTAAATTTCCAGTCGATCTTTTAACTTACGCTGATGGGCTGTTTTTGTTACAGTGATTATGTGTGTGATCTCACCTTAACCGGTAGAAAATTCTTAGTTTTCGCCCATCATCACTTGATTTTAGATGCCCTATGTGATTCGCTCGAAGGACACAACATAAGGTGGTACTAAAATATAGTTGATAAGGGAAAGCTTCCTTTCAAAATGCAATTTTCAGATTTATTCGTATTGATGGTAGCGTGGGTTCAGAACAGCGTAAAATGCTGTGCGATAAATTTCAGTGTAACGCAGATGTCCTAGTTGCTGTGTTGTCTATTACAGCAGCAAATGCTGGACTGACTTTAACTGCTGCTCATCTGGTTGTGTTTGCGGAGCTTTTCTGGAATCCAGGAGTAAGCCTATCTAAGCGCTTCAGATTTCGACTTAAAAACTTTTTTTTATTACACAACTATCCTGTATCCGACTATCATGTATTCTTCGCGTACGGCATTTGCGTTTAGATCCTCACCCAAGCCGAAGACCGTGCTCATCGCATTGGTCAGCAAGACAGTGTTATTGTCCAGTATCTTGTAGCCCGAAAAACAGCTGACGACCATCTATGGCCACTGGTTCAAAAGAAGTTAGAAGTTTTAAGCAAAGCTGGACTGAGCAAGGACAACTTTTCGGAAGCAGATGCCAAGCAGATAATTGTAAGTTTCTTATGGCTTATGTACCTTTCTATCTCTGTTTTGTATTTCTCTTGTTCATAGGATCCGAAGCAAAGCTTTATCGCAAATTACTTCGAGTTGTTGTCACACGACAATTCTGAAGACTTTTCTATGGGATGCCTTGCAACTGGCATGGAAGCTATTGAAAGTGGTGCGCCGGTTGTGAAGAAACCTAGGACAGAGAATTGATATTCAGGTCAGAGCATGGTGGGTCTGCAACTATTTTGTGATAATGCTTTGATTTTCATATAAACCAGAAACACATATTTTTGTACTTATGCGTATTGAAATTCACGTGCAGACGAATTCACGTGTGAAGAAACCTAGGACAGAGATTTGTTCTGTGCAATTTCTTTCAGTGTTTGGACTCTGCGTTGGGTACGAAACTGTAGAACACACAAAGCACTGGAAGCAAAACAGCGTGCTATTTCGGTTGCAATCTGCGACGGAAGAGCTGTCGACCATCTCAGGCTTTTGTTTCAGATGTTGGGGCCTTCAAAATAAAACAAAACTAAGTGAGGAAACAACTCGTAAGCAGACACTAGTTTGTTGAACGGAGCATGCTAAGATGTTATTTTTGCGCCCGTTTTTTTCTGTGTTCCTGTTTAGCTGGCAACTGGGATCTATCCGTCTTTTCCTAGCCTGTTCACCTGACGAAGTTGGGTGTTGGGTGTAAGGACTAAAGGATAGGACCATAGGTCACTATTAACTGTTGAACCCCCTGTTGTGGCATAATTTTTGGTCTTTGTATCATTAATAAGACATGTCCTTTGGCAGAGAAAAACAATAAATAACGCTTCCATGTATTGACTTTTCGTGGGGTGCTGATGTTTGTCATCACAGCGTGGGCGTGGTTAAGTCAAGTCTCTTTTGATTTTTGGATATAGATCTCGTGTATGTCCGTCAAATAAAAGTCAGAGACAATATGTGTAACCCCGGTGTTATTGCAAGATCTTTTCAAGTCGAAAAAAGCGGGGCAAAAGAAGTTTTTTTTTAGCTTGGGTCCTTAAGGAGTCCGAAACAACAAGGCGCAAGATAGACGAAGAAAAGATTTTTCGTTGGCTTGTGAAAGAAAAGAAAGATAAAATAGAAGGAAGAACCAGAAGAAAAAGGAAATATTGATACAGTGTAAAGAGTGGTGTTGGTAATTTAAAAGCATTTGCGGTGGACAATGCCAGGGCCGGATTCGTCGTATTCTTGCTTGGAGATCCACATCTGTTGGAAAGTGGAGAGGGAAGCCAAGATGGAACCACCGATCCAGACGGAGTATTTACGCTCAGGGGGAGCAATGATCTTGATCTTGATGGTAGAGGGAGCCAAGGCGGTGATTTCCTTTTGCATGCGGTCAGCAATACCAGGGTACATGGTGGTACCACCGGACAAGACAGTGTTGGCGTACAAGTCCTTACGGATATCAACGTCGCACTTCATGATGGAGTTGTAGACGGTTTCGTGGATACCGCAAGATTCCATACCCAAGAAGGAAGGCTGGAACAAGGCTTCGGGGCAACGGAATCGTTCATTACCAATGGTAATGACCTGAAGATTTCACCAAAGAGAAGAGAGGCGTTGTAAGAGTCGTCCTGACCATTGTCAAGTGTCCACTAGGTGGCTTACCTGTCCGTCGGGCAATTCGTAGGACTTCTCCAAAGAGGTGGAGGCAGCAGCGGTGGCCATTTCCTGTTCAAAGTCCAAAGCGACATAGCAAAGCTTTTCCTTGATGTCACGAACGATTTCTCGCTCAGCGGTGGTGGTGAAGGAGTAACCACGTTCGGTCAAGATCTTCATCAAGTAGTCAGTCAAGTCACGACCGGCCAAGTCCAAACGGAGGATGGCGTGGGGCAAGGCATAACCTATCGAGGTCAAATACGTTCATTATTAGCTCCGTTGAGGAAAAGGAGAGATACGAGTTTATTTATGGAGAGGTTGGTAGGCGATGCGTACCTTCATAGATGGGGACAGTGTGGGAGACACCATCACCAGAGTCCAAGACGATACCGGTGGTACGACCGGAAGCGTAGAGGGACAAGACGGCTTGGATGGCCACGTACATGGCGGGGCAGTTGAAGGTTTCAAACATGATTTGGGTCATCTTCTCCCTGTTGGCCTTGGGGTTCAAGGGGGCTTCAGTCAACAAGATGGGGTGTTCTTCGGGAGCCACACGCAATTCATTGTAGAAGGTGTGATGCCAGATCTTTTCCATATCGTCCCAGTTGGTGATGATACCATGTTCAATGGGGTATTTCAAGGTAAGGATACCTCGTTTGGATTGGGCTTCATCACCGACGTACGAGTCTTTTTGACCCATACCCACCATCACACCCTGGGTAGGAAAAAAAAATCATTCATTAGTCGGAGTAAACAATGCTTTCGTATTGAAATGTTTCGCGTATTCCAGTAAGAAAAAGGGGAAAACGCAGCTTTGAAAAAAAAGGCGATGTGCTTTGACACATCTTGAAATGTAATCCAATCCCTTCTCCCACCACCCCTAAGGGCTTTGGGTGTTTTTACCCCATGCAAGGAATCCCCCACCATGTGCCCTTAGCCCTTCCACCCAAATTTAGAACATGCCGTCTGCTAAAAGTCCAGGCTGCGTTTCCGGACTAAATAAGGCAAAGTTTCGGTCGTCTGGATGATATCCTTAACGACACAAACTTCATCCTTTTGTAATTTGGAAAAAAAATTGACCCCAAACGTTTCCTTTCTTTGGCTTCCCCCTTATTTGTTTGCGCAGTTTCGAAGATATTTACCTGATGACGGGGGCGACCGACGATGGAGGGGAAGACGGCGCGAGGAGCATCGTCTCCGGCGAAACCGGCCTTGCACATACCGGAGCCGTTATCAACGACCAATGCCGCAACATCATCGTCACACATGTTGGTGGTTTAAGAAGGGTTCTGCAGAAAAATGTGAACATTTGATTAGTGGAAGAATTTGGTGACTTGCAGTGAGGTCAACTTTGGAATGCGAGGCCAAAGTTGGCGAAACGTAACGCATAACGGAATTTTTCGCGTACAATTCTTATTCTTCTTTCTTTCCGCGCTTGTTTACAGTAAATACTCTCGTATTTGTCAGAAAATGAGGCTATAGCTGTCAGGTCATTAACTGACCCCATATGCGGAGGCAGGCTCCGGAGCCTGCGGATTCGCATTTGCTTCCTTATTAATGACTTTACTGTTACTAATTGCAACCTTGAACTAGTGCCTTTTTGTGTTTTACATTTAGTGGGACATTTCTGTGGCCGTGTTTTATTTAATTTGTCAAAATTATTTTGGGTTTTCCAAAATCTTGAGGTCGCCAGAGCTTTGCACCAAACCCGCAAAACTTTACGTAAAAGCAATGAACCATGAAATAGTTCAACACAGAGTTTAAGGAAAATACTCTTTTAAAAATGTGGGGGAAAAAGGCGTTCTGCACTGTTCACTGTGGCAGCCAAGTTACACCGGCACGAAATGCGGCAAATTCCGTTAGCGAATTAGTTAACAAATCCAGGGCAAACTTTTAAATAACACACCTGAAGACCGAAGAGCAAAAGCTAGTACACCGCGTTGGGCTGGGCCGTAAGACCGAATGGTGCTGTTCTGCAGCGAAGTACGAGCCTTTATGCAGATGGCCACCCTCCACCCACTTCACCCCCTATGGACGCTGTATACGCCGCCAAAGCCCAAAAATATCACGGGAAGTCCCTACCAAACAAGGCGCCTTGGACGTAGCGTTTTCAAATCCCACACACATGGCTTTTACGTAGAGTTATGAAGTAACCCTGTACTTTTCTGTATAAGATTCACTGGGGCGTTTTACGAATTAATTATGCACGATTGAAACAACGACAGTCATAGGCCTTTTCCGTTTATCATGTTTCGCCGTGGATCTGGTTTGTTCGTTGACTTCAAATCTGCTTTTGTCTGAAGCGAGTTGCTGAGCTGAGACTATGAGTCTCATGTTGATTGGAGAACGTAATACAAAGACTGTTAATTATTCATTGCGGTATGGGTTTCATCCTTTTTTCTCATGTGTATAGTTATAAACTAGTTCTTTTGCTCAGATTAATTTTGGATGTTTTAAAGAGTCCTAAGTTGCCCCATGCAAAGTTTCAGTCTTTGGGTGAGTGCGAGAACGCATAGCACAAGAAAAGACGCTTTGGACGCCCCTTCAGCACCATATATGGTCACGGACGTCTTACTCAAGGACCCGTTCAGCTGGACCCATACAGTTAAGAATCCCAGCAAACAGGGTTGCTTTTCTTTCTGTCCCCTTTTTACCCTGTTGTGGCAATTGCTTTCGCTGAACCACATGGCATACAATGTGTGACCTATCTGTGAACAACTTAAGAGGACTATGACAGTTTCGCCAGGAAATAAAGTGGAAAAACAATTCGTCAGGACTTCGCGGAATCTTCGCAAAATCATATCTTCGCGAAAATAAAAAGGATAGCTTTTCGCTATTGCTGGGATTTTAACTTAGGCTTAGTGAAAATTGGGGTGAAAAGCAAGTAATTACTCTGCCACCAGCAATGCTGTCTTTATTTGGGCGTACGTCGGAAATAGATTTCGCTTCTCAGTTGAGCGTTTGGCCTGGGTACTGTACGAGATACGGTTCGGCCAAATTTGGGCCGCTCTAGCTCTTTTGGACACATTCTAAACAAAACACTCACCATTGTGCATAAAAGTTCGTGAATTTTTTTTCAAGGAAACGAAAGACAAAATCTGCATTTGAAGTGACTTTTGTGCATTTTGAACGGAGAGCAAGAATATTTTGCGAATTTTTTTATTATTAATTATCTACACATCACAGTAGGGAACATCAAAACTATCAGTCGACTGCTGGAATAATTGTGGAGGTCGCATTAGTTTCGAGACATTACCAATTATGGTCACATGGGGGGGCAAGGTTTCTTAACTGTGTATGTCTTTGCGTGTGTGTGTATGCGGAAAATGAAGCGAAGGCCCCTCCTTTCTATACAGCTACTCTTTTCCACGTCCCAAGTTTTCCCTTGCTCCATATGCACTCCGTCTTGTTAATAATAGCCAAGCCATGGATGGAGCTGATCGAGGTCACCGCGACGGCCCAGGCTAAGCGCGGAGCTATTTATACCTGGGGAGATGTTGGGAGTATTTGTATTGGAGTTAGGGACAGGTATTAAGGTCGCAAAAAATGCTAAAAAAGTTACCGAGCCCAACCAAACTGCTTCCGCTTTCCATTATTTATGTCCACTCTTTTTTCCTACAACTCCGTGCTATATCAATATTCTGAAGACATAATTTTTTCCATAAAATTATAAATCAATTTTTATTTTTTTACACTTATTAGCTTTTACCTCTTTCGGAACCGCCCAATCTAAAATTCGCAGGATAAAGTAACAAAATCCCGCAATAAGCAGGAAAAATGGGCCAGCTACCGGGCCACATTTTTGGTACCTAGACAAAACGAACGTCCCTTTTTACTTGCCATTTATATGGCAGAAAAAAATAAATGAATGAGAAACTTTGAAAGTCTTGGGCCTAAAGAAGAATCAGGCATCTCTTTGACGAAATCGTAGACGCGTTGCGTTCTAAGAGCAATCTTGTTCCAATCATAGGCGCTGGCTATAATCCGATGGGACTCGAATGGTTTGACACCTTTACCATTCATGGTAGCTCTAACGGCAACATCCAAAGCTTTGACAATATCTAAAAATGGGTCCTCAGATACCGAGTTCCAGAGCGACTGGCTTTACGATTTACCTAGGACGTTGGGTTTCGCGAGCCATATAAGGTTCGGAGGGAGTACTTCAGGTATACCACCCACATCAGTGCTTACTACTTGCAAACTAAATATAGACCATTGTCAGAAATAAGTTGTCAAAAGTATTGAAGCGTTTCGCTATACGAACCCGCAAGCCGCAGCTTCAACAATTGCCATACAATAGGCTTCAGTTAAAGAGGTGTTAAGAAAAATGTGGCCTTTGACCAAAACATTTCGAACTTGAGATGGCCCAGGCACAGAACCGAGCAGCTGTACCCGGTCGGTTAAGTTGTGGTTTTCACGCATTTCCTCCAACACAATGCGCTTGGGGCCATCACCACCGATTAAGAAGTTTACCTATGACACATCCAATTAGGATTTCGTAGCTTAAATCTAACGATTATCCACCTGGGGATGCTTCTGGCAAATAATGGGAATGACTGCTGCCATAAGATCCACTCCTTTACGATAGACTAGTCGACTCATTGTTACAATTGTGACTACACGGCAAGGAAGAAAACTATTTTAAGGGACACTATCCATGTTAACTCTCCGTCGTTTACTTGAAGATTCTTCTCGCTGTGTCGGATCAGGACGAAAAACATTCGTGTCAACAGCATTAGGTATCACAGAGACCAAGGAAGGTTGTACATTCGCTCGTAAGACTGTATTTTCTTTCCCAGTATGCGAAACGCAAATGCAATGATTGCAGTTCGCCAAGGATATTTGCAAAAATTTGTTTGTAATGATTGCTGAGGTGTCCGCGAAACCGAACAGGGAGTGGTCCGTAAAAACGCTCTATAAAAGAAAAATAATATAGCAAATTCCATGCCGATTTATTGTTGGTAGTACCTATACGGTACACCGCTTTATTACGGAGTTGAAAAGGATGTGGTATATTCAAATACTCAAAATTATTTTAAAAATTAGACTACTGTGAGGTAACTTACTCTTAAACCCATAAGCCTGCCAAGGAACATGGCTTCATGAGCTAAGGTTGAAAAAGCAGAATGGCCATGGACTATATTGATTTGTTCTCGTATAAAAATATGTCGCATTATTGGTACCGAGGCGACCATAGTGGGCAGCACAACTTGGTTGTAAAACGTTTTCACTGGCAAGTAGTAAACCTAAGAATTATTTGATAAATATGGAGTTATTTTTCACTGTCATGCATAGGAATTGTTAGGCAAACCTTTAGTCTATTCCCCATATACCTTACACCGGTACGATCACCGTACGCATGAGTCACTACCACTACTTTATGGCCCAAGCTTAATAAGCACTGCGACAAAGTGTGAATGTGAGATTCTACGCCACCCATATTTGGGTAAAAGAAGTCCGATACCATACTAAAATAAACAAAGCTTTTAACACTCGATTTTCAACATTTTATTTTATTTACCAAATATTATACCCCATGTTAAAAGTCCTCTGTTTTTTCTTGGCAAGACCTAAACAATAACAAAAGCTTGTCACTGCGAGCTACTGGGCATAAAGAGATCACCAGGCTAACAAAATCCTTTCGATTAAAGGCTTTGAAAGTACCGACGCACGGTACAAATCTCTCTATCACTTCAGTGTCATGTTGTTTCCCCTTGCAAAAAAGGGTAGCATACATAATACCCTCTTGGGACTTTTTCTACTTTGACACAGTGTCCAGTGAAAGAGTGAAGGCCTTTTGAGAATGAGGACCATAAACTTGCCTGTAAATGGAGCAGGTTTTTCGTACCGTGATTTAGTGCGAAGCAAACTTCTGTGACAGCCGGACTGACCATGGATTTTCGTGGTTTCATAATTCCAGTGCAATAATAAGCAATTTTGTTACGCTACGCAACTAATGTACATAATGCTCAGTGTTTCTGCCTAGAATCTTGGAAATGCCTTTTCGAGTGCCTCGGTCTCGTCGAACATCGAAAATTGTGAGTAGTTCGGGGCTACCTATTTATTTGAACATGAAGTACACCTGTTGTTAGTCATGCTCTTGTCCCGCATGCTGGTGCAATATTCTACTGTTTGCTGTCTTAAACGATATTTCTATGTAAACCTTTTAACACCGGAGGGCAGGTGTAAGTTTTGGTGGGCTGTGTTGAACCGGTTTCTATGTAGGTCTAGGTAATCGAAAAGAAACCTTTTTATGAAGCACAAAACGTACAAGCAAAACTAATTATCTCACTAATTGAGCATTCTGAGAAGAGCTTTCAGTACAGGCTCTCGAATTTCTTGCTTCACCTCGGGTTTCTGGGTTATCTTTCGCTATTATCGATATTATTATTTTTCAGTTTGTACGAAAGAAATCGCGAGAGCATAGTGAACTAAAAAATGAAGAGGAAGCTTTGCAAAAATTTTATGGGTCCTTGACGAAAGTTGATGCTGACTGCTTGGATAACGTGACATGTGAAACACCCGCCAAGCCCGAGCCACCCGATTGCAAAGTGCGTACTCGTTAAATGTGAAGCATCCACCCACTTCACTTCCCGCAATTAAAGGAAAAAATATCTGTTTAATCCCTTCAGGATAACAGCACTAACGAGCAAGACACATCCGTCTTTTTCCACGATGGTCGCCGCAGAATTGATTACGTCCTAGCTTACGAAGAAGATGGGGCAGCTACAAAAAAGGATTTAGCCAAACGTTCTGCAGCGGAGAGAGAAACTCGTAAGCTGAAAATTCAGCAATTTCATGAGAATTTGATCAAAGAGGGACTTGAGATTGAAGAAGTATATTCTTGCCTAAAGAACGCTATTACCTAGTTTTGATGTTAAAAAAAATCAGGAGGCTTGCGAAGGAAAGAAAAACTTGCGTTTTACGAAAATCTACGTGCCCTGGAACGTTCTTAGTCGCTACGCCGAAGAACTCGGTTTTCGAGCTCCACTAAAGGTAACTCGTTATAAGCGACACCGCCATTGAAATGTAGGCTGTCAATTCTATATTTGTAATGATCTTCGACTTTTCACGGCAGGTTCAGTCGAATACTTCGAATGAAAATTGGTCGGAAGGAGTAATAAGTGCACTGGGCTTGCCAAACCCGTTTTCGCAAGATGTACCGCACCAGTCTCCAAGATATTACTCATGCCCGTTCCGTCGTTCCAAAATGGACAGGTTGTTCGTTGTATTACTACGTTAAGGCCCCGGTGTACACAAACCTCTAATGGACGAATAACAGGGGGAGCTCTAATAAAGGCTTCTGCGTAGTGCTTTAGTATATTTCAAATCAATGCTTGCAGTAAAGTTGTTTTAATTAATATCTAGTGCATGTGTTCAAGATCTTTTGAAACTATGTTTTTATTAAATTTAAAAACTGTAGGTGAATTTTTGCAAATTTTGAAATATTGAAAAAAATAAAATTTGGCTGACAAAAGCACAAGGTAACTTCTTTCTACACTTTTTGGTAAAAATACGATTCAAATCGGACAAGTAGTTTTTACGATATCATAACTAGAATTATCAAATTTTAAGTAATGATTTCGTAAAAACTACTCGTCCGATTTGAATCGAATTTTCACAAAAAAATGTTGGGAGAAGATATCTAGTGCTCCTGTTACCCAGGTTTTATGTTTTCAAGTATTTCAAAATTTGCAAAATTTCACCTACAGTTTTTAAATGTAATAAAAACATAGTTTCAAAAGATCTCAAACATAGGCACTAGATATCAATTAAGAAAACTTTACTGCTATCATTGATTTGCAATATAGTAAACCATTACGCAAAAGCCTTTTTTAGAGTTCCCCCTGTTATTCGTCCATAAGAGGTTTGTGTGTACCGGGGCCTTAAAGTAGCGCTAAATAGCGTATAACAGATTTTGTAAAATAGATTTTGTGGGAGTGACGACAGGGACAATTATTTCAGTCCCGCTCAGCGGAGTCGGGTAGCGCATGAAATCTTATCAAGCGTAGCATTTGGCGAACGCCGCAAAGGAGAAGTAGGCGTTGGACGACTTGTTGAAGAGCGAATTTTGCAAGCAGCTTACCCTTTACATGAAGTATTAACACATTGAGTTGACTCCTCGGTATCTTATAGTCATTTATAGGGTTCATTCCAAATTCCCTGGGATTTCTCTACGAAACTTAATTTGAGACAGGTTCTTTATGAGTATTGGGCTCGCTGGGGCCGGTGGAACAAATATCAACCTTTGGACGCTGTCCGCAATTATTTTGGCGAGAAAATCGCCATTTATTTCGCCTGGCTTGGCTTTTATACGGCTTGGCTGATACCCGTAGCTTTTGTGGGTGTCATGGTCTTTTTATACGGGGTGTTTACCATGAATGATGATATGGTTTCCCAAGAGATATGTCGCTCTGGTAGTAAATACCGTATGTGTCCTCTCTGCGACGAGAAAATTGGCTGTAAATACTGGAAGTTGAGTGATATCTGCACCTACGCCAGAGTGGCGTACTTGTTCGACCACCCTGGAACGATTGCCTTCTCTATTTTCGTTTCTTTTTGGGGTACAACCATTTCTTTCCTTTTAAGACCACGGTAAAGGCAAGGCGCTTAAGGCTATTAAGAATGGGAAGCTTGCTCCGACGATTTTCCAAATGTCGCTAAATAGATTGTAATAATTTTAAGACAGTAAAGTTTCACTATGATTTAAAAAAATTGACGCGCTTTAGAAAACAGATTAATTAATTTGAAAACTTGAGCTTATGATTTCTGAATTTTTGTCAAACGAAATAATGGGATCTCGATATTAAGGCCCGGGTATACACACCCCTCTTATGGGCGAATTACATGGGGAATTCGGGGGACGGTTTCTCAATAATGGTTATGTCAATCTCGAATCAATATTGGCAGTAAAGATGTACTTACTAATATCTAGTGCACTTAATCGATATTTTTTAAAAATATGATTACGTTAAATTTAAAAACTCTAGGCGAAAGTTTTCACATTTTGAAATACTGAAAAGTTTAATATCTGGCTTTCTTGTGCAGTAGGTGTCATTTTTTCTATATTTTTTGGTGAAAACAAGATTCAAATCGGACGGTTAGTTTTTACGAAATCATTTACTACAATTTGGGAATTCTAGTCATGATTTCGTAAAAACTACTCGTCCAATTTGAATCTTTCTTTCAGCAAAAAATAAAGCAGAAAGATATCTACTGCACAAGAAAACGAGATTTTACATTTGTCAAATTTTTCGAAATATGTAAAAATGTTCCTACAGTTTTTAAATTTGATTAAATCAGATTTTTAAAAATTCTCAAACACATGCACTAGATATTAATAAGAATAACTTTACTGCCAACATTGATTCGAAATTGACACAACCATTATTGAGAAACCATCCCCCGAATCCCCCATTTTATTCGTCCATAAGAGGGGTGTGTATACCGGGGCCTTAACATACCAGCGCAGCGCTCGTGTGTTGAGATCGCTTGCAGCACCTTCTCATTTTCCACCTTTTTTTTCATTTGGAGGAGCCATTTTGGAGGTACTGTCATAATCGAAGTTCAAGTCGAAAACCATTGAGAACAATAACTTCAAAACAACTCAACTAATTACAGAAGTTTTCCATACCATTTTTTTGCTAAAGAACGCTAATCGTAATGACAGCTATTTTCACACTTTTGTGTTTGATAAAAATTCGTCTTGAAAAGTTCACGTTTACACATTGATGAATGTTTTCCGCAAAAGGTTAGTAAAAAAAACTCAATCATATTAAAACATTACTGCCGTAAAAGTTTTATTCATTACTAGCTTCGTCTGGAAAATTGTCCACCGCAAAAGGCGGAAGCCTACGTTCGTTTGTCTTAAAAAAAAGTCCCCATATTATGGACCATTAGCGCCTTGCTTTCACCGTGGCTTTACATGCCTTGAATTATGGAGTAATGAACATTTCGGGCTCCTAGCCGTGACCTTTCTCGAGTATTGGAAACGTCAAACTGCCACTTTGGCCCATGATTGGGATTGCTTAGATGTGCAAGATGAAGAAGTGCGGCCTCGACCTGAATTCGCCATTCATGCACCTCTGATCGAACGCAATCCAGTTACTGGAATTCCGGAGCCCAGTTTTCCAGCTAATTTACGAAGGAAGAGGATAGCTGCTGGGGTTGGTGTTGTGGCTTTAATGGTACTGTACAGTTTAACTGACACACAGACATGCCTAAATAAATAAATTCATTATGTGCCCTCTGCAGATATCCATGGTCGTGATATTTCTGGTGGCCGTCATCGTCTACCGCATTGTTGTCTCCACTCCACTGTTTCAGCACGAGCAGCTGCGCTCCCAAGCCCAAGCTATAGCATCACTTTCAGGAGCATGCGTTAATTTGGTCGTAATTATGATATTGGGACGGGTTTACGAGAACTTGGCATACAAGATTACGACATGGGGTATTCACTCATTCCCTTACAATATTTCTTTTAACTAACTGAATTGTGTTAGAAATGCATCGTACGCAAACGGAGTTCGAAGACAATCTTACCTTTAAAGTGTTCTTGTTTCAATTCGTCAACTTATACGCATCTATATTTTACATCGCGTTTTTTAAAGGACGGTTTGTTGGTTACCCTGGTCATTACAATCACATCCTTGGACTACGCAACGAAGAAGTGAAAGCTTTAACATGATCTTCAATCAACTTGCAATTTCAGGGTTATCTTTTGTAGTGTAGCGCCGGAGGATGTTTAATCGAGTTGGCCCAGCAGTTGGCTATTATTATGATCGGAAAACAAATTATTAACAATGCCCAAGAGATCCTATGGCCCAAATTTCAGGCTTGGTGGCGTAAACGGAAAGTAAGTATCCTGCTTCTTTTTAATATAAAGAGCTTCTTGCAGTGGCTGAATCATGAACGAAAATAGGTGAAAATTAAGCACAGCGCTGTTAAACGCTGGGAAGAGGACTTCCAACTCATCGAGAATGCGGGACTGTTTGAAGAATACCTTGAAATGGGTAAGTAAACAAGCTACCTTATACACTAATTTGTGCAAGGTGCATTTCTGGCTGTTTCAGTAATGCAGTTTGGATTTATAACCATTTTCGTGGCTGCATTTCCGCTGGCACCGCTGTTCGCTTTATTAAACAATATTGCCGAGATACGGTTGGACGCACTCAAATTCGTGACGGAGACGCGAAGACCCGTCGCTGAACGTGCCAAAGATATTGGCATTTGGTTCGCCATTTTGGACGTGTTAGCCAGAATTGCTGTCATCTCCAATGTACTGCAGTACGGTTTCGCTATTATGAACCCCTTCCATTACATTTTTATGTTATCAGGGATTCCTTATTGCGTTTACGTCAGATTTCATCCCTCGCTTGCTTTACCAATATGATTACGATTGGTCGCTCCGGGGGTATGTCAAGTTTACCTTGGCACCAGCGCCCAATGGAACGTTATCTCAGCCGTGCTTTTACCGCGGTTTCCGAGATCAAAACGGAAACGTGAGTGAATTCTTCTGGAAACTATTGGCTATAAGACTAGCGTTCCTACTGGTCTTCGAAGTAACACTTAAATTTTTGTCTGCAAAAAAAATAAATATTTCACGCCAATTACGTTTAACTAGCATTTCGTGTTCGGAGTTTGCCGACTCATTGACTTATTAGTCCCGGATGTACCATATTCCTTAGAATTAAAAATGAAACGCGAACGTTATCTTGCAAAGCAAGTTTTACAAGATCCAGATAACCTTTTAAAAGTGAGAGTAAATCGAGCTCAAGCGGACAAATACTTACCTTTATCGCTTTTCTTGTTTAGGTACAGGAAGAAACGCTGGAACAAATTGTAACGCCAAAGTAATTGTATTTGGAATTCACATATTGTTTATGTTTTAAGTTTGACACTGCGGACCACGGAAGCTTTAATACCTGAAAGCTCACCATCGTAACGTCTGACTTCCGTTCGTGTTGTGCGGATCTACAATAAATACGATATAATGGAACTTTATATTGAATGCCAGCCCAATAGACTTTTAACAGCAAAAAAAGTGTTGATCTTACTTGGCCTTTTCTCCTAATCAGTGCTTTACGGAACTTCGCGCGATGTTTGACGCGTGGATTTCTCTGTTCCTTCTTCCGGTGGGGCGTTAAACCTTTATTTTTCGCTATTTGATAATTAATTCCGCGTTTCTCTCCTGTGCCTTCTTCTCTTTGATTTTCATCTTCTAAGTGTGAGGGACTTTCTTCCTCCTGGCTGTCCTCCTCAGCCTCTCCGTTAGCGAGTTTGCTCTTGCCCGATTTGATGGCTTCATACAATTCTAAAGCAGCCTTCTCATCTGCAGTCAGTTCGTCTTGTTTCTGGGCATTTTTCTTTTCCTTCGATAATTTCACTGGAGTCAAGCCCTCTACAGCAGGAACCTCGACGTTTTTAGGCTTCAGAAAGCCGAGGAGTTTCTTGGGTTTCACGTTCGCTACGGCACGCTTTTCCTCGGGGGCCTTTTCTTCCCAAACAATTTCGTCGCCGCTATTCAGCTTTTTCAAAATGTCTTCAAGTGATTTTTTGCATTTGTTTTCCACCGGAGCTATCTGTTGCAACAGGCCTCGGAACTGTACCAAGCGTTTAATTACAGGATGGGTCGACAAACCTGGTAGTTTCCGAGCTTTCAAAATAAGATAGTAGTTGACATTTGTGCAGTAACTAAAAAGGAAAAAAGAACAGTGGTGTGCTACTCAGAACTTGTCTCTCAGTCAAGGGACTTCACTCAACTTACTTCATAATTAACTGAAATTTGGTCTGCATCAAAGCTAGGCCGGTCGTCGAGGGGATTTGATGCTGAAGAGCAATAAGTGGAGATATCCTGCGTGCTTCTTTTAGCTGACCTTCAAAATAGAAAGAGATATTAATCATTTGTTTCAAACTCTAATATGTCCGCATGTTACTTTTGAAGTCTTCCATAAGCTCCAACAATTCAGGTGACTCCTTCTTTAAAATTTCAAGTTGTTCTCGACTGGATAAGACAGACAAATCGGTTTGCACGTGTTCCCGATCTTCTGATGGTTCTGCTTGTGTGACATTTTTCGGAGGTAACAGATATCCCAAACCGAAGTCTGATTCCTCTAAGTCTTCTAACATGCGTTTCTGTAAATTTAATGCTTCTCGTTCCTCCAAGACGGCAGCATCCATCTCCTCCTCGTCCGAGTTAATTTGATGGCTGTCGATTTTGTCCCGACTGTAAAAGGTGGATTTTTTCTTTCCCCAAGCTCGAGCGTCAAACTGTTCTTCAGTTTGGTCTTCTATGTCACTTGCCATATCTCCCAAGTCAGCTTTCTGGGGAATCAACTCAACTTTTTTCTTCTTTTTCTTTTTGCTGGGTTTCGGGATAGGATATTCATCCTCTGAAGACGAAGCCACACCAAGAACTTCATTCTGTGCAAGTGTTAATCATCAAGTTAGGAAAAAGTAAACTCCTCTATGCGAATAACAATCAATAAAACTTGAAGGACACTTACATCTCGCTGAAATTTGGGTCTTTTCATCAATTTTTCAATCTTCTGTAACCCAGCTTGTTCTTCATTTTCGTAATAATCGTCAACTTCGTCATACACAAACTTTCGTGATGCAGAATTGATCTGTTCATCTTGGAATTCCAGCTTTTTACTTTCCCGCTGAGACGAAGTTTTTGCTTTTTTCCCCATTTCCACTTTCGAAACAAACCAACGTGGTTTATTCGAGCCGTACTCCTTTCCTGTTACAAAGAAGCGATTCACGATTCGCAGCAATGTAGGAAACGGCCGTTCGTCCAGTGAAATGCTAACGCCACCTTGCGTGAGCAGCGTTTCTACACGAAACTGCGTCGCTCGCTTATAGGTCCCAAAACTACACAACTCCCACCATAAGAGGCATACATTCATTGGCATTCAAAAGCTTTTAGGAGTTCTTATTTAGACGCATTTCAGAAAAGCAGTACACCTTTGACCGTTCACAGCTCTCGAATTCCTGTTATATATTTCGCTATCTCCAGTCAGATACGGAATAGAAGGGGTGGGAGAAACATGTTTAAATGCTACACAGCGTTCAATAACTGACTCTTTCTCGAAAAAATGAAAAATATGTTTTACTTTTATCTTACCTGCAATTTCTTTTGTAATACCATTTATACACTGTTTAATACAAGTATGTAAGGATATAGTGCTGTTTTCACCCAGTTGGTATTAATAGATGTTAAAAATAGTCACCTGGGATAACCAGATTTTATTAAATTTAACAACTATAGGTGAATTTTTGCAAATTTTGCAATATTTGAAAAAATAAAATCTGGGTATCAGGAGCACTAGATGTCTTCTCTCAAATTTTTTTTTAATGAAAATACGATTCAAATTGGACGAGTAGTTTTTACGAAATCATTACTTAAAATTTGGGTGTGGGCACGGGAAAATAGGAGCGTGGCTCTTTAGATTCAATATGAGTGAAAATGCGGTATGCAGATATTGTGGGGAAGAAAAGGAAGATGTAAAGCATTTACTAATGGAATGTCACAACTTCACACATGAAAGGGATGTGTTATTCGAGAAACTAAGGAAAAGAAACATTGCGGTAGGGGTGGGCACCATTCTGGGTTTTGGGGACGAACCAATGCATCAGCAGGTCCTTATACAAAACGCAGTAATTAAGTACCTGAAACAGACGGAGATGATAAACGTAATCTAGTCGACTATACCTGGTTAGAGATAGAAATATTTTAAGTCTTATTCTCCCTTTTAATAGATAGATTTTTAAGATATTATGTTAATTATGACTACAACT
>JAHZNP010001303.1:0-21815 GCA_020615345.1 Triops cancriformis
ATATATATATATATATATATCCTTGATATATATATCCTTGATCAGTTTTGAATTTAAGCAATTGCTGCCCACGAAATCAACGTTTGAATGTGACAGATTGATTTCTTCCACAAAAGCGGCATAAAAATGGACCCAGCTTACTAATTGAATGACGGAATCCCAGACGGTGCAATGTCCCCGGAAAGGGCCGCAATCTTTGGACGGCGTAATGTTGAAGATGGCGTAGCCCATCGGCACGGCGCAGCCGATAAACGATACGAGCAATATGTTCATGAAAAACGCCGAAGACCGGGAGGCTTGGTAGAGCCTCGTGGGCGGGACGCTATTGTGGACGCAGCTGAAGCGTTTTATGTAGAAAGTCATGACGCACTTGACGGTGGTCATGAGCGGCAGCACGGGACAGTAAAACACGCCCAGCCAGCACAACGTCTGACTGTAGACCAAGTCGAGCGTGTGCGAGGCGAGGTCGAACTCTTGCTGGTGCAAGTTCCATCTAGCGACGCAAGAAGTAGGCTTCCGGCCGGCCCACTGACCCGCGATGAGTTTCATGGGCCATTCGAGCAGGAAAACCATGGCGATGATGACGACGAAGTCAAAGAGACACAACTTGTAAAGCTGCTGCCCCACCAACGTTTCCCAACACGTTTCGTTGAGCTTCAAGTCCTCGCAGCCCTGATCGAAACTGGCCGCGCCGCAAGAGCCCCCTTGCGACTTGGACACCACATTCACGTACATAGTGGACATGAGCACTACCACGGACGCGAGTCGCAGGAACACGGTCCTGAAGAGCGTGACGCGGATCTCGAAACCGGGCGAGTAGCGTTCGTAGCTCGTGAGGAAGCAAAATAATTTGGGGATGAAGAAATTGAGCGCCGTGATCACCAGGGAGGGCGCGTATTGGGCTACTAAGCCGTCCGCCGCTAGCGACTCGCGAACTATGTAATAGAGGGCGGCACCGCACAGGGCTAGGATTAAGGAGATGAAGGCGTTGATCGCCGCACGGAGGCAGTACAGTCGCACGTTTTCGCGTCGCGTTCGGTTAGCTTTTTCCGCCGCGGTACGGTCGGACGCGAGCTGGGCGCGGATTTCCAGAAAGATAGCTTTCCGCTTCAAATCGGCCGCTTTACGGTTGTTGATGCAGAAATCCCAGGACGTAAACAGGATGTTGGAGTAGCGCTGCCGCCAGAGCTCCCCGGCTCGCAGCTTGAGCCGAAAGCCCGTGGCCGCTGAGCGCGTCATGCAAACGATACTCAGCAATAAGCCGACCAGTACTGCTGCTAGATATGCGAGCGAAATGTCGTAAGGTTTGTTGGGAGTGGGATGTAATTTCGCCGGGGGGAAGTAACCATAAAAGCCCAACGTGAGCTGCATCCAGCCGGTGCCTTGGACGAAGTCTTGCAGCAAGACCAGCGGACTGCTGGAATGACTCTTAACGACGTCTTCCACCGCACGGGTGTAATTCTCCCAGCAATTTTCCGTCGCTCGGCTTTGGTTAGTGCTGCAGCTCCCCAACGTGTAATCCGGCGGTGAGGACCATAACTGCATGAGGGCTCGAACCGTCTCGTACGTGGAATGACTGGCATCGTCTACTGTATCGCTGTCGGTGCTGACATTATAGTCCAAGAATGTCAAGTTGGGAATCTCATCGCCAGATATCACTAACTCGGCATTGGGATCAGCAGGATTGGAAGTGCAAGTGGTCTTGCCAACTTCCCAGGGAATGACGACGAAAATAACGATGAGCAAGGTCATGGCCAGGTTGAGAACCAGTAGCCAGCGAATCAGGGTGAAGAAGGACGCTATACCGGCGCCGTAGTTGGCTTCAATGTGGCGGAGACTGGATTGCCAGGGTAAGCAGCTTTCTTGGATATCTGCCAAACGCTCCCAGGCGTTCTTGCACAGTTTCCGTCGTTTCATGTGCAACGCGGCCAAGCCTTTCAGGCGAAATGTGGGAGCGTGCTGAAAGATTCAAAAGCTGATATTATCTAGTGCCATCTAGCGAACACTTGAGTAACAACAAACATGAACACGTGGCCAGCTTGACAGTTAATCCTATTATGGCGAAATTTAGGAAGCAATTTCACAATCCTTTCTGGAGTTAAACCTGTAACACTTGCCTTTCTTATGAATGTTCTAAGGAAATGGATTCATTATGAACAAATTAAGCTGTTCGCTTTTACTATGAAAGCTGATTGATTCCTGATTCCTTGGGTTCCTTGATTGGTTAATAGACGGAGAGTTGTCATTTTAAATACTGAAAATAAAGTATTAAAAGTTGGATGAACAAAGCGAGTCATGAAATTCCAGGCTTTAATCTATTTTCAAATTAAGGAGCTACAAACCAACAGTTGAGCTCGCAGTTCACGTTTGGTGGCCATGTCCACAGGAAGTGAGCGAATTTCTTGAATGCGGTTCCATGTTTCTTCTTCGTCAGCCAAACCCTCTAAATTGTTAGGTCAAGAATACATCAAGGAAAACACAGATTGGAAGTTTCGTTCGAAGGTACCATCAGTTAAGTCCGGTAACGACTCAAGTTCCACGTCTCCTAACGAACTCCGTCTTCTCCTCGTGGACATCCGTCTCCGCGCAGTTCTGCCCTGAGTTCTGCCCCATGTCCGCGTGTCTACAACAAAAAGATAGAAATCGAACTTCTTTGACAAGTTTTATAGCCAGAAAGCTAGAAGATACACGAATCAACTGAACACAAGCTTTGGCAAGGTTACCAACGTTTGAACAGAAGGTTTTGTTAGCATAGTGATAAGGGAGTATTTAACAGCCTATGAAAAGACATCTGACATCTGACAAAAGACATCTGACTGCATTACTTTCGAGTGGGTTAGCGTCTTTCTTCTTCTAACTATTTTCGTGCCTTTTTTACTCTACTCGCCAGAATTCAAGGCCAATGTGATAATTACTTTTCATATGCAAAATTCTATTCGTCACGTTTGGGGCGATTATTTTAACGTTACTCGGGAATTCTCAAACTGTAAGGTTTAAATTCATTTTGTGGGACATTTGTTGACAAGATATCCTAGAAATAGGCATAGGTCCTTTTCCAGTCAAATTTTCGGTAACACGATCCCCGAGAAAAGATTCAAAACTTTGGACGTATTATTATTGCATTAATGCATTTCTTCGCACGGAATGGATTTCGTAGTATAAATTCTTTTCACAAATACAAAGAGCTTACGAACGAGAGTTACTTCGCGTCAAAAATAGCAAAATTTTGCCGAGTCACTCAAAATTCTTCAAGACATTTTCTGGGGAATCCTTCTCTTGTTGTTACTGTTACTAAGGCTAGCTTTACTGGCACTAAATGTTTGCGAGAGTAGACGACTTAGCTTGCGAAACTACGTTAAGAATTTCCCATGTAATTCATTCGTGTAGTCGGACCAAACCGAATGAAACTTTAACATAAGCGTTTTTGAATGTGTAACTTATAAGATAAGCAATAAGTAAAACTTATAAGATAACAACAGAGAAGCGAAAGGCGAGTAAAGGTTAATTACCTATGGTTCTATACTGTTTGCTAGGAAGGTCTGTTGTGATTTGCGTCTGGATATACGACGCCTCGATTTTGCTGTCTCTTTTCCGTTCGTCCGAGTTGTTATGAAACGCCTCTTGATAAAACTCATTTCCGGCTTCTTCCCAACCTTGTTGCTTCACCACTCGTCCGCCGCCTCCTTTACTAACTTGCCGCTGCATTATGAGTCGAGCTCACAATCGCTTCTGACACACAAGCTGGCAACTATTCTCCGTCTTAACTGCAAAAGACGCCCTCTAACGCTGTCGCAATGGAACCACGAACAGAGCTGTAACTCCAGATAAATAGTCTGAACTGAAAAAAAAAACTATCGAGGTTATGAACTAATGACGACTTATCCACTTGTCACTTCAAAGATTGTCCAACACAAATAAAAAATCGGGCCAGAATTAATTTTCGCTCAGTCACTGTTGTTGCGCTAGCTGGGCATTGGTTCGAATGAATACGTTGGGTACACGTTAGAGAACGTAAATGGGACAACCTAGTGTCGATTAAGACCTGCAGTGTGTTAATTTAACGGCGTGAAATGGATCGGGAAAAATGAAACTCGCCCCCCCCCCCCCCGGGCGTGGCTCCCTCTTCGGCCGAGGCTGCGCTCTAACTACTCTCGGTTCCAACTCGCCTTCGCTTCACCGAGCGTGTTATTTCTGTAAGGGTGCCTATGTGCCCCCGACCTGTCAAAGCATCGATTTGGCGCAACATGGAGCGACGGTCGGGCCCCGCCCATCTCCCTCTTCTCTCCCGTCGCCAAATAGATGAAAATCGATAGCTCAGAGTTCAAAGGAAGTGTGTCCTCGAGTTTCGTTCTACATCTTCAGAATCTTATCTGTACTGACGGGGTTTTAGATCATCGTCGACATAGATTTCCCTTTATCTTCTCTGCCACGTAATTCTTTCCTCGTCGATTTATCGCCATTCCGTCAGCTGATTATAACCATTGACGTCTTTATTACGTATATGGAAGATCGTTCTCATAAAGAGTAGTCTTTTTGTGTTATAACGTATGCGTCCGGGGGTAGGAAATACACAGTTTTACAAGAACGCAACACACGTGTATTGTTAACCGCAGCTGCAAGCGCTTGCTTAACGCGGAGGTAACCGTAAAGATGTTGCGTGTTAATCAAAACCACGTGGTTAGGAATCTTTGATAAGGTATTCGTATCCTGTTGAGCTATATCTTGTGACGCAACTCAAACCAACAACTCCTTAAGTTAATAAGGTTGGCACTGATCGCAAAAGTGAAGAATTAGAAAACGTTTGAAACTATTAAGACTTGAAGACTTGCATTGCCAAAGACTCGCTTTACGCGGAGGTAGGTGTACGGAGCTATACATTTACGCGCCGCGGGTAAACGAGACCGCGCAGTAGGGTTAGCTGGACGACTAAATTTGAAGAAATCCACACATTTTTTGGGACTTCTGAATTTATTTTTCTGCAGTAGCGTACTGGCTTTCGCATAGTCATAAAGCCCATAAGACGATCGGAAGTCAATCTTAGGCCAGAATAAAGCTACAAATTTTAGTTTCAAGTATTTTACCCCAGTAGTACACGAACGTTTTTAAACGTTTTGCATACATCTAAATTAAAACGTGGAACACATACGTAGGAATGCGGTTTTAACTGTCTTTTCTGCGGGCTATCCTCTCTTTGAACATTCATTCAGTTATACTGAAAAAACGTCGTTATTTCGACGTGTAATGTGGGCCTTTTCCCAATTGCTTATATTCGCTTAGAAAACGCGAAATTCTACATTGCGAAACTGTTTGATGTACAGTACTGAGCAAAAAAACTGACAGGGAAAAGAGGTAGAGTGCGCCCGGGCATATCCAGCCAGTGCTCAAAGCCAGAGTTTTGGAGCAGAGCTGGAGCTCGGAGCAGTGGAGCAAAGGGTTTTGGCCAGGAGCAGGAGCGGAGCCGGAGCACAGAAATTCCCCTTGCTCCATTGCTCCAGCATTAATTTAATATTTTAAAATAATTCAGTCTTTGATGAATTTAAAAATTACTCAGAAGCAGCGCCGCACCCAGGATTTCGCTTCGAGGAAGGTTCTGGGAGGTTGGGGGTTAATTTGACATTTCTTGGACATTTCTTCGCTACGATAAAAAATCGGGGGATGGGTTAAAACACCCTACCCCCAGGGTACGGCCATGTTTTTAGCATTAAAAATAATTCTATACGATCACAGCTTTTGTACGAAAGACGATTTACTATTCGCAAACCTGCTTATATAGTAAATAACGTCAAAAATATTTCTCATAAGAAAATTCGTTGAGAAGATAGTGCGTTTTATTCAGTCACTAATAAGTTATATGATATGCCGGAGCATCTGGAGCGGAGCTAGAGCAGGCAAATATTGCCGGAGCGGAGCTTGAGCGGAGCAACCAAAAAATCAAGTTGCTCCAAATCTCTGCTGAAAGCGAGTTTTATTTCCCCTGCTTGCCTAAACTGTTCGGCAAGAGCATAACCTCGACGAATGAGTTCGGTACTTGCCTGGACCTGCCCGTGTCATTTAAGCGCGTTGTCCCCTGACAGTTTTTTTTGCTCAGTACTGTAGGCTACTGTACGTCGATTAGACGATTTTTATTCCTGTACAGTTTTTTTTATATTAATTGATATACATTACGGGAAAAAGCAGAATTACCAATATTTTAATTTATTACTATTATTATGAGTTATATTTTCCCACTCTAACCAATATCACACACAAGCCACCAAAATAAAGCACAAAATATTCATTCTCGATAGAAATACAGTAAATCCAAATCCGACGTACTTTATCATAACGTATGGACAATAGATAAACGTATCAATAGCTCAACAACTCAACCAAAGTATTGTAGAGAAAGTTTGAAGCTTGTTGTCAAGATTGAAAAGCTGAACCTCTGCGTCCCGGTTATAAGGCAAGAATGAAAATAAACGAAGAGTGCATTTGTGAACTACGCAATAGTGTAGTGTACTACAGCGTTCCCATAGCACAATGCAATTACCTAAAGTAAAAGTATTTTCAAACCCTTGCTTACTTCAACTGAACATTTACTAGACATTGTTTCAATGCATTTGTCCTGTGTATATTAAATGTATATTTTCTAGTACTACGTTTCACTCCTTTTTTACGTGTACGTATTCGTATATTTTCAAAAGTCTAACTTCTATTTTTTTCCCGTGCGTGTGTTACTTGGGAAGAAAATGTTTGTGCGTATACAGATAAAGTAATTGAAGTAGATACAGTATTCCAAATCCTACTGCTTTAAACTACACTCGAAGGGTATTTGTGTCCAGGGTATCGCACATGACGATGCGGAAAGCAACTTTTTCTGAAGTATTGATAGATTCGTTTAATTTAATCTTGGAATCCTATTTGTAGCCCACTTAACTCACGAATTGTACTCTTAGGTTATTATTATTATTTATTGCAAGAAAAAGGGTACAAGGCATCTACGAGACCTATAGAGATCACACTATATATTGTTTGGGGTCGTGTTACAGAAATGTGTATGATTTGTAAGTTTTTTTTTCTTACCATCTTCTTCTGACAATTTCAAATCCCAGAAGTGTTAACCTGCAGTAAAAAGTAAAAGGAAATGTAGCATATGTTTGAGCAACTTCTGTATTTTGTTTTCACGAAATAAAAGTTTTCACCTTACACTTGTACACGTAAAACACACTTCATTTCCTCCCCTGAAAAAGAAACCTTTGTTTACTCAAAAAATACATCCTCCAGTTTTGGTTGTTAATTATGCTCATAATATTGCCAAGTCTTTTAACAAAAACATCCGCGAGTCACAATTTGTCTTCTTCTCGCCCAGCTTTTAACGAACAGCAGAAATGCAAGGAAAAACTCCCTGCAACTTTTCTATAGAGAGCGAGATCAACACAATAAAGCTCCTTTCCAAAGGTACTTTCTATTGTCATGGAAATATGTCATTGCGCGTTTGGTTTCGTGATGAAAATAGTTAAAAATCGTCCCCCAAAGTGGGGAAATTTTAAACCTCCCATTCTCTTTGCACTGTGCGGAAGTTGGAGACAAGGATATAAGGCAAAGATTTTCCTGGTTTGGTTATCTAAATATTCCACGATTTTCCGCCAAAAAGTCTTATCATTTTGGCTTCAGTAAATCCCTTTGAAGACGCTGGATTTGACGCGCTGGCAATACCGGTCCCAAGCTGGGCCGTACAGCAGTTTGCATCTGACGTCATTCCGATAAGCGCGATGCAGCAGCAACCCCGTCGTCATGATGGGGAAAACCAAACAGACCGTCAAATTGAGACCTAGAAAGACGCCGATAAAAAGGTTAATCCCTTCGCTATACCACACATTTCCGTATACACAAGTTAATTGTACTGTGGTATCCGGTTTCGCATATCAAAGCCTAATCTTCTATGGGGTCCTCTATCACTATGGAATACATGACTAGAATCTTTTATAAACTAATCCTCTAATCACCAGTCTAGTCTAGAAAACAAGGTAATAACAGAAAGTATTTTTTTTTACTTTCTTTAATTCAATAGCTATCGAATACATGGGAGAGTGGGGCTCGTTCGGATATGGGGCACCCTCGGTCACTCCAATCATCCAGCGACACACAGTAATAATATTCGTAATAAAATTGTGTAGGAACCAATCACGTCTGTGGTTCTTGCGAGTAAAGAAGAGTTAGTTCTGTCTCAATGTTTGGTAGTTATGCATGTTTGTAAGAAAATCCCAAGCGTGATTGAATATCCCCCACTTCACACTAGTTATTTTAAACCTAATGGTATCTTTTATTCTGTACTCAAGGGGACTCTTAAGCAAGCTGGTAGAATAGGTTATAAGTTGACAAAGTTAGAATTCTAAATCTTGTTTTGTGTTCCGACTTATGATTTTCTACGTATAAAATGGTGTCCGGGGCATCTTCGGACAGTTAGTTAACGTGACCGTTTCATAAAAAATTTGAAGTCTTCTTTGATTGTCTGTACTCTTTTCCAGTAGCAGTGATGGCTAGAAATCGCCAAACAAAGAGAGACTTTCCAGTATCTTACGAGAGCGTGTAAAAAGCAGCGAAAGAGCTGTTTAAAAAACACGCCAATGCGCGAAACAGCGAATGATATAAAATTCCCAACTCAACTTTAACAGATAAAGTTAACCATGCAAAACAGATATAGTAAAGTGCAGAGAGAAAGCAATTGGGAGATATCTGAAGTAGCAAACGCAAATAAAACGATCAAAGAAAGATTGGCAAGGCGAAGTATTTCCGAATTCTATGACAACGGTACAGGCCATCTTAATGAAGTGTGAGTTCAAGAGGGAAACAGAATAAAATTGTGAGGAAACTGAGGTCACTACAATTTTAGACAACCCAGGAGTCATAGCTTCGAAAGAAACGAAGCACCTCGATCGTGTTTCCGCAGTGGAAAAGGGAAGAACTGGTCACCCTGTTTTATAAATGATACCGGAGGAACCACTCAACAGTTTTTATCTTTTCACATGTGCGTTATAAAAGTCAGTTTTTCTTGACCTTTGCCATAAAAAAGTAGTTGTGTCCGAACGAGCTCGGCACTTGCCTGGGCGTGCATGTCCCATGCCATTCTTTTGCACTCTACACTACATGTGTTCAACTCTTAATTTCTCTCTTAGACACGGCTCATTGTGCTTTCGTCTCCCTACCTGCAGTTCCGGTGGCGAAGGCGAAGGACCAATGCATTAACAAATCGCCAAAGTAATTGGGGTGACGAACCCATCCCCACCAGCCTGCTACGAGCAATTTTCTTCCGGCTTCTGTAGGGATTGTTTCCAGACCTGCAATGCGCATTATTCTTTAGATTGACGACGTACGTGCACTGTCATTATTCTTCCGTGAAAAGAGACTTGTCGACATGAAACTATAGGAAGGAAAATAAAGGGCAGCCGAACCAGGAAAAAGGGCTACAGTACGTCACCTGCTATCTTTGGATCATTGGGATTCGACCGGAACGCAGCTTTTTGAGAATTACTGGCACGGTAGATGTAGAAACCTGTTACGAACATGATCACGAGGCCGACCAAAACGAACACGGGCAACTCGGTCCTGTTAATTTAAGAATAAACAATAATAGGACGCCAAGAGTTTATAACAGAAAGAAAACATGAAGAAATACACACATTATTAAGAACAGAATTAATAATAGAATATAACCAAGAACACAAGAATAACTAGTTAACAAGATATTTATCTAACTAGTAAATCTTCTTTTTTCCTTATTTGCTATGAAGAAACGCGAAATCTCTCTAACATCACTTTTTTTAAAAAAACAGTATTCGCCAAAAGAATGGATCTACAATTAACAGAGGTAGTCCAATTATCATAGGTACGTCGAAGCATTTCATTGTCAGTTAGTTGCTAGTCGCTGATGTCACCTACACGGAACGAATCAGCAACGTTTACATTTGACTTTTTCCCGGTCATTACCGTGACGCATTACGCAAACACGAAAGGCGAATGAAGGGAATGCTTGCCATTTGAAATGAGCACAAATGGGTTAATTAATATGTCATTTAATTGCTTGATATTCATAGGTGGGAAACTAGTCGTAAGCAACGTATGATCGGCACTCATGTTCTCACGAGGCGCTTTTAAATTCGTTGTCGCCTCGACGTTATAAACTAACGTCAACTAGTAAGGTCGGTATTGTTGACTCGACCATTTTTCGACAAGTGTGCTACTTGGGACAGCCGGGATTCACACTGCGTAAAAATGAACTCAAGCAAGTGACATTGCCACACACTCTCGCAATGTGACTTTTCTGCGCTAGAAACTGAATTACGTCACCGCCCTTATTTAGTGCCTAGATTCTAATCGTTGCAGGTACATAAAACAGTGAATGCAATAAACGTAAGATTGTTTTGCACTTCCCGGTGCAAAGCCTGACAGAAAAACCCTGAAGTACAGCTGCACTGTCCCGGAATTTTCCAGTTCAAGACGCTTCCCTACACTGAGTGCAAAAACACTGCAACAGATCAGCAAAACAACGAAATGCCCCTGAACATGCCTACTGTAGCTTGCCTCCCTGGTTTTGACGAATAGCTTCATTTTACAAAATTCTCTTCAGCGAACTGTAAAAGGGTAGTGCCATACAATACTTCGGTGAAAGATACTCAATTGGTAGTTAATTTATAAGAAAAAGGGGACAATAGGACCAAGTCCTTTACCTCGTTCGCATAACAAAGTACGTCATCAAAGTGGGTAAAAATGGGTACAGAAAGTATCCCGTCGAAAACATGTATCCCACGCCTTCACGCATCATTTCGAACGTGGTAAGCATCGATTCCTCGAAACACAAGCTGTCCGCTAAGTAAAACGACTGTGACACCGCAAGCCACACCAGCGTGGGGGAAAGCACTCCGTTATGTTCATAATCCGCCAACACGAAAATCGTATTAAACGCCACCTACGTTAAACAAAGAGACTATTACTCCGTCAAATATCTTTTTAAAAAATAAAGCTAGCTTCATCAACAAACAACTACAATAACTAACAACCAACACAATAAAATTATCAATGTATAAAAATAATCTATAAAAGAAAATAACAACAAAATCTAACATATGGAATCCATACCTAATAAGAAATTGCAAAAAAATGGAAAAAAATAAAAAAAAAAATCCACGATAGCAAGTAAAAACCATGAAGGAGAATGTCGTCGTCGGGCGAACTTACTACTCCCAGAATTAAAATGCGCACCAAGAGGCACTTGACATTCACGTGTCCTAAGTACGGATTTAAGCTCCGCCCCATGAAGAAGTCGTAAACGAAATTGCCAGTTTGTGCTGAGGGATTGCGCACATTCGCTGGATTCTTGCCAATCATGAACAAAATGAGAGACAAAAATAAGCCCACCAGATAAGCCGGCAGAATCGAAGGCGTGAACAACGCCGCCATCTTGGAGGCACTGATTCCCATACCGAAGTTCAAGACCGCCAAAGCCGCCAACTCAAAGAACAAGGCAAACAGACCTAAAATACCAAAAAATGCAAATCAGGTATTGGCAACACGTACACAACCTATACAATAAAAAGGAACGGATCGATTTCGGAAGTACTCGAGCAAGATAGTTCTCGAAAGAATTCGAGAATCGAAGCAAAGGGGAAAGGTTTAAATTTCTAAGATGCATACCGGTCATTCGAACATTTCGGCTCAAAAAGTTCACACTCGGTCCCACCGGGAGTACGGAGATGATGGCGAACGTTAAGAAAAAGCCGATCACCACAAGGGAAGACTCTGTTGTGATGTAAGCGTCCAACGAATGCGGGATTTTGGGAAGAATGTCCACCTTGCACATGCGCTAAATATAATTAAAAGAGAATTCGTAAGAAATGACGCAATGTTCCATAAGGAAGATAGGCGTGGGCCAGCGTCTTACAGTTGTACATGCCAGATGGAAAGATAACACCATGATAGGAAAGGAAACGCCCATGAGGCAGACGCCCTTTGCTCCGCCAAATTCTCTTCTCGGAGGTGCTGTCACTTCGTCTTTCATGGCTAATTGTGACGTTTCGGTTCTTTTGCTCGCCACTGCTTTATCTTCTTTTTTCGACTCGTCTTTGATCTCCGCGGAATTTGACACTCGAGGAAGTCTGTGACTGGCCAAACGCGCCGACTGTCGCGTCGGAGTTGGTTCTCTTTCGCGTTTCGTTCGCGTTCTGCGCCCAGGGGACGGCGAACGACCGTTCATATTGCTCGTTGTTTCTTCGCCCGCGTCCATTTCCAGCTTCCTCACTCGGAGCGACAAACCTACAGTAGCGAAGCCAGAAAAAAGGATTACAGAGGCAGTATAGAGTGCTATTGTTTCCTCCACAAGAGCAACAGGACTAAATCATTAGTTTCGCTTATCCTTTTCATTGACCGTATCAGCCTCTTCTTTCACGTCTCCAGCTCATTTCACACGTATCGCTAGACAATAAACAGATTTTCCGCACCTCGGATAATCGGAGACGACTCTTTCCGGCGGGCGGGGCTTCTGGACGATCGTCTTTGGCGCAGAGGCGTAGAAGACGTAAAGCCATTGCTGGGAGAGGCTTTGGAGGCTGCGGGCCGGCCACGAGACGATGATCGAGGGCGACCAGGAGAGCGTTTCGCCGTCGCGGAAGTTGTGCTTCGACGCCGGGATGTCGAACGCGGTCGGCCACGCCCCCGTTTCACTTCCTCCGTCGCCTTTTCCATTCCTATGGCGGGGAAAACTTGAAAAATACATGGAATTACTTAAGTTTCTCTCAGATGAAGAGTTTACGAGTTTAAGTGAGCTGTCAACTCTCCGGGAATGTACGCTGAAACACTGAAAAGCGACATAGCTTCTTAAAGTTGTTAGACAGCAAAGTTGTGAACGGAAAAAATGAGCTAGGAAGTCTGAGAAACTAAATTGGGTCACATTTGGTTTTAATAGGGTGCAAAAGGTGGTAAATAGGTGCACTTATGTCACTGAGAACTGTTTAAAATTAAATGAAGGTGTAAAAAAAGAGATTAGCAATCTTTACCTTATGGGGTGTCCAAGAATGCGTTCAAATTTCACGTAAGACCTGCGCGGGAGAACTTTCGGGCCAACAGCCCAAGCGACGCTATTTCAAAGCTCCGCCCGTTTCGCGGGTGGTCATGAAGTAGCGTACGACGAACGGCAAAATCAGAACCAAGCCTTCTTGCATTTGTCACCTTAAAAGCTCTCATTAGGAGTAATAGTTTCAAAATTGCTAGAAAAAACATTTTTAACGGAAAACGACATTATTTCGTACAACAAACCAGGTAGCAAACGAAAAATTTTTTAAGCCACCTAGAGACCTCGAATAATGTCTTATTCACGTTTCGCTTTTCCCGATTCTCCCTTTACACCATTGCCATCCTGACAAAATTGTAATTTCAGTTTATTTCACCTCTAGCGTCATTCTGAAATCATGAAAAGGTTGCACAATTCCTTTTATTAATTTAAAAATTAATATTGTGTATCACTTGGTGCGTTATTCTAAGGAAAAAGTAAAAATACCGTCGAAAGCTTGGCGGGGAGGTGGGTGAGAGGGTTGAGTGGGTGGGACCGTGGGAATGTTTGGGAAAATGGCGGAAAGTGATGCGGACTAATCTGTAAATGAGTGATCATTAGTCAACTGCTTCATGAAAGGGTAATCAACTTTCTTGCACCTTAGCCAATCGTTGGATAGATTGCCTACTGCGCTACACACAGCGGTCGTTAAATCAGGTTGACGCTTACTAATTCGCCCCAACAAAATATAAACAAGCTTGGGGATAAACAACAAGCCATTCGCTGCCTTTACGGGAGGTAAACTTCAACAATTCCATTCTTTATCCATTTCCAACGCTTTCTTTCTACTTCTAGTAACAGAATTCGGTTCCTCAACGTGTCTCGACACGTTCTCAATGCCCTGAGAAGATAATGAGTGCACCTGTTGTCCATTCAAATCCTGTTGGCGTCCCGGGGATGAACCCTTCCGGCGCCAACAATGCCCCTACCAACAATACCACTTCTCCAGCCACGACTGTACCTCCTCCCGTTCCTTCAGCTGTAGCACCTCCCCCGGCAGCCAACGGCGTAGCTCCAGCAAATCCTCTCCCAGACAACATTGCCCACCCTGCCCCTCCCCCTTCCTTGAATCCGCCGCCTAGCGCCAACAACGGGCTGCCGGAGCCCGTGGCTGCTTCGATTGCTGTCTCGGCTGTAGACAAACCCGAAGGAGGCGGAGCCTCCGGACCGGCTAAACCGGTGTTAGCGCCTCTCACCACGCCTTCCGTTGTACCTGCCCCGCCCACGGCGCCCACCCTCAACGGGACGCCAACCTCCGTCAACGCCGCCCCGAAATCCTTGGTTTCTTCCCCGGTTGCTATTCCTCCGACAACGACACCCCTCCAAGCCACGCCTCCCACGCAAAAACAACTCCCGGCGCTGGTTCCCATGACGACGCTGGCGCCCACGAAGCCCCCACCTCCCTTGTTGCCTTTACCCGCGCAAGCCACGCCCACTGCTCCTCCCCAGGAAGCTTCCGTCCCGCAGCAGCAGCAGCCAAATTCCGTTCCAGCTAACAAAGTCAGCCCCGCCCTCGGGTCTAAACCCACGCAAGTGGTGGCGCCCAGCCCCGTGCTGGTCAAAACGAGCCCGCCGCGCCCCCCTGCGGTGACGAAACCTGCAGCAGCGCCTCTGGTAGGCGTGGCGCCCTTGTTGCTTACGCCTCCAGCCAACCCCATCCCGGTGTCTACGACAACGGTGGTGGTAGCGACCAAAAGCGCCCCGCCTCCGCCACCAGTCACGCCCCCTAAGCGAGGCCGACCGCTCCAGACAACGAGTAACTGGAAACTCCTCTGGGCAGGGATGTTTTCTTACGTTTTCTTCTTTTTCTTCCCTTTGTCCAGGTTCGCCGAAAAAGGAAAGTTCTGTCAGTCCGGTTAAAGAGGACAAGGAGAAAGAGAGCGAGAAAACGCCGGAGAAGGCGTCAAAGGCCGAGCCGGGCACGTCGGGCAGCGCGGAACGAGGACGCAAGCGTAAGAAGGAGGAAGAGGGCGACGAAGGCGGAGCCAAAGCCAAAGAAGGGAAAGGGGAGGCAGGAGAAGTGGGCGTGGAAGCCAAGAAGAAGAAAATGGTGGCGCGAGGCGAGCGGGAGCGCCGCTCGCTCGAGTTGCCCAAGGCCGAAGCGGTCGAGGAGCGCAAATCGAAGCGGTCGAGGACGCAGACGCAGCCTTTCCAGGTGGCGCTGGAGGACTTGATGTTGTCACGGGCGTTGAAAGCTACGACGCAGACGAAAGCGAACGAAGACAAACTGGTCGTCTTTTTCAAGTAAGTCACCTCATTGGATATTCACGATTTTCTATTGACGCTTCTTATTGCAATTTATTACATTAAAGTTTCTAATGTAATATGAAACTAGTGTTGGTATTGGCAAGGAAACATTCGATTCATATTTATTAACCTTTAAAGATTTGGCGATTACATCTTCGCTACAATCGTAGGGAAAGCTCTATAAAGCTTTAAATTACGGGAAGTAATCGATCAAATGATATTGAGTGCAGAAGAACTTTTCAACGGACAAAATTCAAGCCCTGTGTCTGATTTTGCAGGGGAGAATTTTTGGCAGTCCGAAACGCGGAAGGGGGATTCTACGTTTGCCAAGCTTTGCAGAACATTTATCGCAACAGTCATCGAATTCGGATTCGGTGGTTATCCGAAGATGAAGCCGCCGATGGGAAGGGTGTCTACACCCCAGATTTTTGCGATCATACTGGTAATTCTTGGTTCCAGGACTTTTTTCTCGCCTTTTCCCTAACCTTTTTCGTCCTTTTATTTATTTTTATTGATTTGTTTTAACTTTCTCGAAAAAACTGAGCGCGTTTCCTGTCTTGTCATAACGTTTCTGTGAATCTTAGAATTCGAGTGCATTTTAACTAATTTGGAGTTGGACAAATTGGAGCGCGGACGGTACAAATTGCCCGAAGAAGAGAAGAAACGGACTGAAAACATTCTGAAACGAGCGTTGGATGTGGAAAAAGGTGTGGTGGAGAAACCGGCCGTGACGGAAGAACATCCTGATGGCTGTAAGTTTTTTTATATTATTTTTTTATTTTGCATTTTGGTTTACTTTTTAGCTTTATTATGTATTTTTATGTTTATTCTTTCATGACTTTTTTCAAGACGTGATTTGTATTTCACTGTGTTTGGTGCATTTGCAGTGGATGTATCCCTATTTCACGATGAATCTCAGCTCACCAAGCTCAGCAAATCTAAAGACAGCAGCGATTCCGAATCGGACTCTGACGACGACGACGAGGAAGAAGAAGACGAGGAAGAGGAGGAGGAAAAGGTCCAGGAAAGGAAAGGCAGAAAGGTGAAAGAAGACGTCAAAAAGAGTACAGCGACGCCCAAAACGCTCGGACGGTTGCGATCTACACCCCCAGCGCAACCCGATTCCAGCAAAGAAGGTGAAAATGAGCATAACTCTTGGTTTTTCCCTGACTATATCTCCCTTTACGTGAATTTTGTCAGTCAAGGTTCACCAACACGCGAACTTCTGGTAAACTGAGTTTGTTTCACACTTGCGAGTTTTTAGCGCTAGTAAAGACATTATTCCCAAACAAATCTGAAAAAATTCTTACAACATAAAGAAAACGCATAAGAAGGAAAGAACAACGCAAGAAAATAAATAATAAAAAAATTAGTAAAATGTACGAATTTTTCTCTTAATTTAACGTATTCAGTTTTAGTCTAACTTTATTGTCATTTAATTTCTCGTCGTTTACTTTTATTTTTCCTTAATTTCTCTTCGTTACTGTTCTTTTTATTTGATTTTCTCTTAGTTTTCCTTTATTTTTATACACTTTTTCATGTACTTTTCCTAGCGACACGTGGAAATTCATCTTAAATTACGTTGTGTAGGTAAAAGAAGATCGTTGAGGTCGACTGCGGCGCCGGAACCGAAGAAAAAGAAGGAAGAGCCGGTGGAAGAGGACGACGACGAAGAAAGCAGCGAAGCCGACAGTGAAGAAGCCTCTGTGGACGAAGGGAGCGACGACAGTGAAGACGAACCTGTGACCAAAAGACAGAAAACGGCCAAGAAAACCAGTCCAAAGACGCCTGCGACGAAAACAGGTCAGAACAATAGGATCTCGTTCTCACCGCGTTCGTTGCGTTTTCTTATGTTGAACGCAGATTTTGTCTTCAAATAACGTCAGCGAATATTAGAACTGTTCCGTTACGCTTTTATGGAATGTGTTAGAATTTATCACTCATTGTCTCTCATTCTTCCATTCCAGGCAAGAGAGGGCGCCGAAAATCCTCTTCTCCCAGAGCGAAAGCTAAAGGCAAGGGCAGCAAGAAATAATTGCTTTGAAATTGTGGGTTCATTTTTTTTATAGAATTATGATATGAAAATTTTGTCGTCCAAGATTCTCCCAGCAAGAAAAAAAGTAAACAAAATTTTGGACCATAACTTTATTATAATCCCCGTTTCTTTTTGGGAAGTAGACACCTGTACGACTTAGGAAAGTTTTTAGTCGTAGAATATTTTATGGAAAAGCTCTTGAAAAGCTGGTAAAAACGAAATTCTGCATTTTTCCCAATATTTTGTAGGGTCACTTTCTTTCTTTTATATAAAAAAAAATCACATTGTGGCAGGTGGGTGTGTCCCAAACTTGTGGGGGGAGAAAGCCAGGAAAACGAGTAATTGGGCATAATTTTCACGTTGAATCAGGAAAACCATTTCGGCCATCATAGTTGCATCTTTCTCTGTCCAGATAATCTAGTTTTTTGAGAAAAAATGGGTTATTTGTGTATCGTGGAGCACTTAAGCCGTTTGCTACGAAGAAATGTGTGTGAGTATCATAATAATCCCTCGCAACGTTGAAAAACACATGTACGCTGCATTTTCTGTATTTTTTGGTCAATCACACAAGAATTCCTATCGTTTGTAACGTTATTTTTTTGTGGGGGAAAACGTGGGAAATTGCATTTTTTTCTTCTGTAACCCAACGTCATGCCACACGTGGATATTTTTGTGTAGCTAAGGAAATGATAGCTTTGAGTTTCCTTTTTTTGCAAATGTATGGTGCAATTTTTCCCTGCGTAAAAATATTGTACTCCAGAAGATAGTTTCGTTCTCCTATGTTAATTTAACTGTTCTTTTGGCGTGAGAGATATCCACGGGCTTGTGCCATGAGACTTGAGTTTGAAATACACCCATTTGATGAGAAATGGACAGTTTTTACCGTTGTAAAAGAACACGAGTGTAAAGTATGTTGGTGACGCGTCGTGCGTGGAGATACGACCGGGACAACCGTGGTTGCTCCTGTTTGCTTCTGACGAGCATCTTATACTCCTTTTTTAGTAATTCGCAGCTGAACACTTCCCGGAGCATGAGGCACATAGATCCCACCTGCCGCGGCTTGCCACAAGCAGTCCTTCAAAACGAGTCGGCTGCAATGCAGGCAAGTCTCGGCTAGTCAGGTAGCCTAGTCCCGCTGTCCTGCGAACATTTCCCGCCATACCGCCAAGTCCTCGTTATCCACGGAGACAAGGCAAGACGTTAGAATTGGCCTTGTCCGCATATAGTGAAACGTTAGCGCTGAACGCAGTGAACGAAAAGAAGGAGAATACGCGAACTGCATGTTACTGGCGTTCCTGATTGCGAAACGGCTTACTCAATGCTTGAAAGTTCGCGTTTCATGTGAGAATTGAGGGTTTTAGACAGTAAATAAACAAACCTCAACTTTCAACATGAGTGAAAGTGAAAGTTGTCGCAAACGCTTGAAGTTGGAAGATAGGAAACCCAAAGAGGCCAGTCATGTTTACAACAACCGTGACTTCGTTTCTATCATTGCGCTAAGGAAAGATGACATCTTGTTATACCGCGACGCTCAAAACGAACTTTGGTGGCTTCCCTTTACCCGGGTGCGGTTGAATGAAGGTTGGAATGAAGCAATCTCACGAATCTCGCTCAAAGTAAGACCTTCAATCTAGAGCAAACCTAATTCGACTGTGCTATCGGCTACGCCTCAAAAGAGCCCAAACATAAAAAAGCCTACCTGGCACAAAAGAGCCCAGATTTCGTGCGACTGAGCACGATGTTAGGTTAGGTTAGTTTAGGTTACTTAGGTTAGGTTAGTTAGGTTAGGTTAGATTAGTTAGGTTAGGTTAGTTTAGTTAGTTCCCAGTTGCAAACAGTTCGGCTCTTTTGCAACTGGGCTCTTTTGTGCCAGGTGGGCTCTTTTGATGTTTGGGCTCTTTTGAGGCGCAGCCGTGCTATCACTTGCGTGCATAGGTCCTCCGGACTCCGTTACCCTCCAGAATTGTCAAATTATACAAAACATGGGACCCCACATATAATGTCGCTAATCATTTCGTCGCTGCCACCATTGTACCTGAAGAACTCAAAGTGGAAACTCTTAACGTAAGGATAGAATTAATCCGGTTTGATTACTGTAATTGTATTAGAAAATGGTTTCGTTTTTATATTTGTTATATCTTGTCGTATTCTTGTTGAATACTCATATTATCTCTACGTTGAATGTTGCAACTTAATTTCTTCGTTATGTTCTATCTAGGCAGTATATCACTGGGTGTCTATATCAAAGCTACCTGCTGTCACGGCCAACCAAAGCTCGGCGTTGGTTGATTTAATAAAAGGCTACCAAAGCGATGCTAATGCGTTCCATCTGTGTGAGAAAAACCGCGTCGCCATATTAGTTGACGAGGTTTCTCCCCAGAACCCTTGCGAGAACTTAGTCAAAGCCGCGCAGATCGACATTGCAGGTCGGATCGCTGGCAATTTTTTCTAATATCCTTATCGTTTGTTTTTGTAGATCAAGAATGGCTGTATTCACACTTCTTGGACCATTGTTTCCCCTTTCTACACATGAACCAGAAAATGTTCGCCCAACTCATCCGAAATTGGGGCTTCAAAAGTGAAGACGCACCTCATCTCTTTAGGCATGTAATGTTTTTCTCCGTTTGCAATTAAGACAAAGCAAAATATGAGTTTCGGTACATTCTGCTTAGTATGGTCGATCACTAGATTAGTTCGATAACGAAAAAAGAAATCAGGAATTTTCAAAACGAAAAATTTACATTTTAAGGCCACTGTATACCGTCCTTCTCTGATGGACGATTATGACGAAAACTTGCGTGGACGATGTTGCATTTGTTCTCGAAGTAATCTTGACAGTAAAGTTTTAATTGATAATCTCTAGAATCTTACGAAAAGATGTCTTTGAAAAAGGCGAAGATGATCTACAGTTGTTCAAGATTTGGTCTGCTTTTTGTCCAAAAATTCTGTATTTCGAAGATTTCTCCACGTTAGCTTCTAGGTATTAGTAATTTAAAATCGTAGTTGAAAATGTATCGCAAAATATACAAAAGTTGTGGAGAAGTCTAGGTAATTGTTTAGTTTCTCCCGTTCAGTCAATGTAAAATAAGAGAATGGATATACATTGGCCCTAAAAGGGATCTTTTGGGGAGAAATTTTCAAAGAAAGACAAAGGAACTTCTAGCATCGCGTCCCCCCATAACGAGCTAGCCGAGTTAAACAAACAAGAAAAATTAAAAATGAATTCGTGGGTAATTCGAAAGCGTTCTCCATGTTAACTACAAGAAAATTATAAAAATAAGGCATGCATTGCTCTAATCACGTACAGTGAACACCCCATTCACGGGTCTCGCCTTACACGATTTCACTTTCTTGCGGTGAACATTTTGGTTTAAAAAAATTCCGTAAATCGCACGAGGAGTAATTTTACCTCGTGGTACACACATACATGGGCGGATCAGATCCAAAATGGATCCAGATCCGATCCGGATCGCAAAAATGGATCTTTTGATCCGTTACGGATCGCAACATAAGTTCTGACGGATCGCGGATCGCGAACCGGTTCGCATTTTCGGATCGCGATCCGTGATCCGTGGCTTGGATCCGAGATCCGCGATCCATTTCTAAAGACCCGCGATCCGCTTCCTGGAAGGAAAGATCCGAGATCCGTTGATCCATTGGCAAAGACCCGTGACCCGTTTCCAAAGATCCGCGATCCGTTTCTGAGAACCGGATCAGATCCGAGATCCGTTTTTGAAAGATCCGTGGTTCGCAAAAGATCCAAGATCCGTTTTTGGAGAAGAGAGAACCGTGTGAAGGAAAGTAATTTTACCTTGACCCCTCTAATGGTGTCTCTTGGGACTTTTTAGCTTAAGGTCCATTCCACATGGGAAGAAACCCAAGTGACACACATATGTAGAGGGCATATTAACAGAAAAACTCTCCTGCTCCGGGCAACAACGAATTTCCCCATTGCAGGAGCTTTTATTTTTGGCTGCACAGGATTCGCGAAATTATGGTATAGGACCTATTCTGTGCAAGCTGCGTTGCAGTATAATTTTGTTAAATTATATTTTTAATTATAATTATCAGCCACAAGCAAAAAAACGAAAACTATAATTTTGAGATTAAAATAAATTTAAGATTGAAAGATTTTTAAAACGGACTTAATTTGAAGAAATTGGCTACATCGTATACGCAATCCACATATCGTATAGCAATCCAAAAAAGCCAAGTCTTTCACGGTATGTGTTGTAATCAGTAGAATTTACTTCAAGTTTTAAAGCCAAATACCCAAGGTTAGCACAAATAACCCTACTCTTTCTGAGAAGTGCGACCCAAGAATCCCAAAAATGTAACTCGGTTACTGTAGTGAGACCTTTGGGAATAATTAGGCGAGGCTTATTTTTCCGAAAAAACAAGGTAGCTCGCCAAGTATGACTTCTCTGTGGAATCCCACAAAAAAGCGGGGTA
>JAHZNP010001304.1:0-21813 GCA_020615345.1 Triops cancriformis
GACATGGCGGCTACAGCGGTGGCTACGGACACGGCGGGTATGGTGGACACGGAAACGGAGGATATGGTGGTAGCCATCATGGCTACCGAGGACGTCGTGACGTCGAAGTAGTGGCAGTTGACGCTGATCCTTCAACTGCGGACTTAACGTCCGCAGCTCATCACCGTCATGGCTACGGTGGATACAGCGGCTACGGTGGAAATAGCGGTTATGGTGGATATGGCGGTTATGGTGGATACGGTGGATATGGTGGATACAGCGGAAATGGAGGGTATGGTGGCTACGGCGGTTACAGTCGTTGGTAACCTGGTTAAAATCTACTGAGGGACTCCGTTGATTTCCCTGCACACAAAAACTCGCAAACCTATCTGTGACACTGCGCTCTCAATCATCCCGAAGTTCCCCCATTGTTGTTAAGTTGTGGTTGGTTTTGATAATACAAACAATGCAAAATGATTTTAACCTTGCACTGCAGTTTAGAAATTCAAGTTAAGCCTTTATGGTTAGAATAGCTGAGATATACAATACTTAATACACATCGGGGAATTTGCATATATTATATTCCGTTCATTCGAACCGAATTTGATATGAATTAGAGCAACACTATGATTCTTGAATTTCTTACACTTACAGCTAATTTGGTGGAAAATTACTTTAGAAAGAAATTACTTATAAAACTGAGTGAAAAGTTGAACGAACTTTGAATTCATACTAACGTGATGTATGAGAAACGATGTATTTTACTTACGATTTTCGTTCGTTTTGTTTCTCAATTTCTCTTTTCACGAGCCGCAATAAACTAGTCAGTGACTGGCTGTTTTTCGCACTCTATGTACATTGTGTAGATATATTCGATTTATGATTCTGCACAGAAAATTACTGTACAAAATTCGTTTCTAAATGATACGCGTAAGGTTGGCTTTCAATTTTGTGTTTCTAATCAATCTCGACTGCGATTCTTATGGAACAAGACCAGATATACATATGAGACCCAGACGAGAATTAAGTTTTTGTCGTTTCACCTAACAGGTCCGATCACGTGAAAAATCTTATTAGATTAGTGGAGCAAGGAGTGCTGAGGCAACGGATTTTCATTTTTACAATGGATTACATTTTTTGCACTGACTGAATTACAGTCAGAAAGCGTATTCATTGGACTAAAACGTGCGCTACGCCTTTAACATATTTCTCTTCAAGTTGTGCTTCACTTATCCGTACGCAAGTAGCAAAATAGATTAACACGATTTCGTAAGTAATCAGTTTTTTTCAATCGTATTTTTTATAAATAGTTTGGGCTGTTTTCTAACGAATCGATATTTAAAACCCGTCAAATTTCTGTAGTTCATTAGTTATCATTTTTGTTCTATTTAACTCTGTTCTCCTCTACTACATAATGTGAATAACATTTGGGAGTTACAGGCAAATGACCAACACGACAGTAGCATTGTTTAAACCCAAGGTTTTCAAATTTGTGCCTTCGTCAACACCCTTGCGGGGGTTCTTCACCTTTGGTGCCACCGAACCGAATTCGCCATGCTTATCCTGTATGGTCAACCCTCTTTCTTTTCTCTACCTGTGCCAGTTCATTAACACTAAAAGGTGCAGCACTCATGCCATGCCAATTAAAAAAGAAAAAAAGAAAAAGAAAGGTGCAGCAAACAAGCTGTGAAGATTTATGTGTTTATGTATGTACAGTGGAAACCGGTTATAACGAAAACGGTTAAGACGAAATATCGTTTATAACGAAATAACATGTCGGTCCCGACAAAATCCTATCTCTTTACATACGTTTTCCTTCGGATATAACGAAACAAAATATCGGTTATAACGAAAAGATTTCGGCCTTCGAAGACCGACAAAGCAACTTTTTTCTGCTTGAAAGTCTGGGGTTACTCTCTCTCTCTCTCGCTATATATATATATATATATAAAAACTCGGCATAAACTCCGCTCTCCTTCTTGCCAACTCTTACCCTTTGACCAAGCGTCCCCCACTAGGGCGTACTGTACAACTGATGGAAATGCTTCTAGAGGGTTAGCTGAGCCCCTACCTTATACAATATTCAAGTTTTTGTCTTCCTTGACCCATCAGTAGTAAGTTCTCTTTCTTACTGGTCCAATGGCGGAAAAGTCAGAGCGAAGAAGAAGCGCAGAAAGAAGCTTGACGACATAGGAAAATATGTCAATAACATTGTAATAAAAAGGACAGTACAAAAAATCCAGATTTTTTAAAGAAAAGCTATCAATCATTTTATGAAAATTTATTGTTAAATATTAATGAACGGAAATCTAAACTTCTATTATTTATAACGGAATAGACTGCCAGTGTATCGGCGTAAACTTGAATACTTTCTAGGTTATTGCGACTTTACGTTTTTTTTTGCATGCTTCGGTTATAACGAAATTCGGTTATAAAGAAAAAAATTTCGGTCCTTTCGATTTCGTTATAACCGGTTTCCACTGTATACTAAATCAGAGCATATAATAAATACCCTACTTGGTACATTTTCAATTATTAAAAGACTGATGGAATTCATTTACTAATTAACCTATTTTTGAACGATTATACTCATGAGGACTACTTTTAAAAGTTCGTTAATAGGCGAGTGGAGCGTTAAAAGTGAAAACACGTAAGAATAAAAAAATTGATCCCAACTTCGTGAACGGGAATGAAAGACGGGAAGATTGATGGTACTTAACACTAAGACGTAAGTCGACAGGAATACAGCAGATTTGTTTCCTATATTGAGTGGAACTCAATATAGGAAATTTTCACTGAAAATATTTTCACTGGAAATCTCTTATATTAAAATTACTTAATCATCAATTTAGAGTATTAGCTTCTGATATTTGTGCAGAAATATTAGTTTTCTTCGTCTTGTAGCGATAAGGCAGGCTTGGTTAGGTTACTCATGTATACTTTGTCACAGATTGTTCGGAAACTATGGAAATAAAACACTTGAATGAGATACAAATCAACGTACGTGACCAAAGAAATCCCTACACGCTGGACCTAGTGAAAGTTCACTTCCAAATTCAAAAGAAGTGCTTCTTCGGTAATCCCCCTCAACATCGGATGTAGTATCTGCGGGTATTGCTCTTTACAGCCGTAGAGACAATCACGTAGGCCAGGTACGCCGAGGACATTACACCCCGGAACTGGATAGGGTAAGAGGCAAGAGTTTACTATACTGGAAGGAAGGGTAATGGCTTCCCAGGTCAAGTTTCCGAAGTATAAAAGGTCCAAGAGTCCCCAGTACGACACATCACTCAATCGCAGCATCTTCAACATGAAGCTCCTGGTAAGTTACACTGAAATTCATGTTTAGAATGCAGATTTTTAATTTGATTACTTTTTGCTAGATTTTATTAGCCCTTGTGACCATAGCTCTTGCAGCCAAGAAGGGTATCAAACACCCTAAAATAGCGCTCGGTGGACCGCCCGGATTTGGTAAACTTGGAAAGGGCGGACATGGAAAAGTCCATCATCTGGGACGCCGCGACGTTGACCTCGTCGGAGTGAACGCTGTTCCACTGGCACCAGCGCCACCTACTGAAGATTTTGCAGTGCAACAGGATCGCTCTGCCCGCGGATTACTCAGCGGCTTATTCGGCATGGGCGGCTTTGGTCATGGCGGCTTAGGCCACGGTGGATTTGGTCACGGAGGATTTGGAGGACACGGTGGATTTGAACACGATGGATTCGGTCATGGAGGATTCGGTCACGGTGGCTTTCGTGGTGACTTTGGTCATCACCATCATCACCAACAATTGGATCACCACGGTTTTGGCCATAATCCCCATCACTTTTAGATTAATCTCTTTTTCGCGCAACAATGAATCTCTGTAAATAAAATTTAGGATATTTTAAGGTGTACTCAATTGTGACGTAACATGCTTTGGTTCGTCGGTTTTGATAATAAAAGTACAATATGTGAAAATTTTCCAACTTGTGTTTTGTAGTTGCGGCGATTGTCGCGAAGGGCAACCGGACGGCGATTTGAGATCCATCGATCAACGTCACATAGCGTGTTGTCAATTTAGAACGTATGGATCACACTTATGTCAAAGTCTTTAATCACAATTCTAGGTTGTTGCTACATATTCGTTAACGGGTACTGCTATTTCAAACACGTTTGAGAATTGAAAGGAAAAGTTCCGATGTTGGAGCTCGATGACGTCGTGTGGCGCCGTTTCAGCACTTTATCGCTCTGGCACTGTACTGGCGAGACAATTACGCCGTTGATCCCCAACATGGCGACTTTGAAAATTCATTTTTACGTCAAGATCGTTTTCCCTTGTAGAAAGTTTTCGTTCTGATAGATTCTTTCACGTCAAACCAATTTCACAATAGAAGATTTTTCACACTTAATCTCACTTCCAAATTTTCAAAGAATGTTATAATACATATTATATTTTAATGTTTAATGTTTATTTAATTATGAACGTCAACTTCGCTTCGATAACAAAAGATCAAACGCTAAGGGGCCGTCCACAAATGGCGCCACCCGGGGAGAGGGTGGGTGGGTTCAGTAAAAGATGACGCGAGATGACGAGAGGGTGGAAGGGGGGTGGCAAGAAAGTGACGCCATCCTATAACTCTAAACTTAACCGGTGATTTTGTACAAAGTAGTTTTACGTGTTACGTAGAATATTAAATTTTTAAAAATAATTAGGTAATCTTGTGTAATACACAAGATTTCCTATTTTTCGTGTTTTTTCCTTTTTTTAATTTGTGAGAGGGGTCAACCAGGTGATGGCGTCATTTTAGAGGGTGCCCTGACGGCAAAGGTGGCGGTTGGTGACCGAGGGGGTGGGTGGGCAAAAAATTCGCGATTTTTGGGCCGCGCCATTTGTGGACGATCCCTATGTCAACCAATTTTTGGCAAAGTACTCTACGATGTTCAGTAAATTGTTCATCCTGGTACTTTCAACCTTAAATTCTCATAAAACGTAACGACGTCAAAACATCTCAATATTTGTATTCGACACTTGGCTTCACCGCTTTCAATACGGCGTATCCTCTAAATACCTAAAGATGTTGGTGCAATTATACAAACGTAACAAAATTATCCTGAAAATTCAGACCTCCACTTTTATAACGATAAATGGGATCGACTAACTTTCATAACGTTTCAAAACACAACGAACCTTTTCTTCAACGACTACACATTCTTCATACTCCTTTCTGACCCCTGACGGCATGGGCAAAGCCCACTGTTTAGTTGGGAGGTCAAAACAGGTTTCGCCATGGAAAACCTCACAAGGAAACTGCACTGAAGGAAAAAGCGCTCGTCGAGCGCCAAAACATTACATATCAACATACTTAACATACAATATATACTAAAAAAAGAATGTTGAAGGCGATAGTGTGTCCTAAAAACACCGACATTGATTGCCTTAAAACTAATAAAGAAACGAACATATACTAAAAAATCTCGACCTGTTGACCAAGTGATACCTAACTCACTTTCACACACAAGGACGTCTTAGCTAGTTTTCCAGAACGAACGATGTGTCATCTAAAATTGCCCTTTGAGGTACCATAAAGCCAGAAATTAAGGCAAAGTAGGCCAAGGATGTTGCATTCCGGAAATCGATGTAGCAAAGAGGAAGAGCAACTGTTACCACTGGGAGGAAGGTCACGTTTCCGAAGTATAAAAAGCTCAAGAGGCTCTCGTTCTTCAGATCATTCGATCCACAGCAACTCCAACATGAAACTCCTGGTAACTTACGCAATGCAATCCAAGTTTCATCATTCAATTATTAACTCGTTATTATTTCTTGTTTAGATCTTGTTAGCACTCGTAGCCGTCGCTCTCGCGGGCAAAACTGCTCCGAAACACTCTAAAGCAGTTTACGGTGGACAAGGAAGCTACGGACATGCCGGATATAGTGCACTTGGCCATGTCGGAAGTGCCAAATATGGTAAACATGGCTACGGTGGACACGCTGCCGTCCACCATCGCAGACGCCGTGATGTTCAACTTCTTGAAGTAAAACCCCTTCTGCAAGCCGTTGCCGTGGCGCCAGCGCCATCCTCGGAAGATTTGCAACCTGCAGAACAACGCGGTCACCGCTTTGGAGGCGTGGGCTTATTAGGCGGCTTACTGGGCGGTTTCGGTGGTCACGGTGGATTTGGTCACGGCGGATTTGGCCATGGTGGATTTAGCCATGGCGGTTTCGGTCACGGTGATTTCCACCATGACTTTGATCATCATCATCATCACCATCACGATTTTGACCATCATCATCATCATTTCTAAAATCTCGGCATATCTGGACAAAGCGGCGAATTCTTGAATATGTATATAATATAAAACGCGGTCTTGTAATATTATTTGCCCAAAATGGAAAAACGTATTCCTTGGCCATGCGTTGGCGATTCTGGTAATACAAACAAATCAAACTTGTTTTTCGCTTTCAAGTTACTGTAGTTTCCAGAGGGCGTTACAGCAGCAGTGTGACATGCATCAAGTCCTTTATAGTCTATTGAAAAGTATTAGCCCAAACTATGTCAAAGTCTTAACAGCGAACCTTAAGGCCCCGTTATACACAACTTCCGAAATTTAAAAAAAATAAAACATAGGGACACGCTTTTATTCTTAGAAGGTAGGTATGCTTAAGTGACATAACAGGAGCAAAACGAAGTCAAACAGAAACTCTGGATATCGGTAAAGCATAATAAAATCAAACAAAACCTTGAAAATTCATACACAATATCACAAAAACTACCAAACAGATCTCTTTTTTCTCTGTATCATAAAACTTTAAAAAATCAGAGCTAGTGCACTACATTGCCCGATTTCCATTTTTCTGTATAATAAGAAAGTAGCACACATTCAGTCATAGTTTACAAATTTATCAAACTCTTTTTTTCACAAAAACTCGATGTTGCGTACTAGTCATCACTAATAGCAACTTTACTATTGAAACAATATCTTTGAAATTTTGACCGTTTTCAAATCATGGTGTCTGAAATCTTCCCATGTTATTCGCCCATAAGGGGTTTGTGTATACCGGGGCCTTAAGTATTATCGTTGTGGACTGTGATAATAATTCGGCCGTTGTCTAGATCCTCCATGTTTGAGAATATGCAGTCGCCACGTCGGAATCGACGACTTGTTTCACGCTATTTCAAGATTTTGGGTTTCTCACTCGCAAACGGCGGGAAGGGCTCAATATCGTGAAGTATTGGAGGGTTTTGTGTATTGGTATTGTTCGGTAATTCCCGAAAGTAAAATGTGAAAACCACTGATCATGATCCAAAAACCGGTTTGGGGCCTGTTACCTGGTATTCCCCATCCAAAGAACTATCTCGTACCTCTCGTTCAAAGTTGTACACCCCAACCAACCTTACTAGTGGTCTGCAGGAATGACGAGCGAAAAGAAAAGTACTTTTATGAGGTTTTTGTCCTTCTAATGCGTATTAGCGATCGGTCTGATCCAATGGAAAGGCTACTAAACATAACTGTTGTCCAGACTGGCTTTATCCGCTTAAGACTATCACTGTGTTCATTGCAAGAAACCATAAACGGAACAAGGCAGTCTAAAAAGTACATTATTTTTTCCCCGTTATGAAATGCTCGAGTCAGAGATTTATTATAGAAATGGCTAAACTAGGAAATTTGAAAATAAGAAGGCGAATGCTTCATAACACTTTAATTCAGTAATCAGTAGGAAATTAATCAAACAAACCAATTCGAATAAATAAGTAATGACAGAAAAAAACGCAAAGAAACAGAAAAAGTTATACAAAATAGTTTGAACAGTAAAACTGGTCATAACAAATGTACATATGCAAAACAATACCACAAATATAAAATAGAAAAAGAATAAATCGTCAAGGTAATCAATAGACAAAAATATAAAAAATAATCAGCAAATACATATAAATAAGTAAAACATTAAACACTCTCAAAAAACTTAATAAACACAATGATGTGGCAATAGACAGCAGCCTACGTTGGTTCTCGCTGGTCAAAGGAACGTAAAAAGTCAATAAACATAAAAAATAAATACGCAAATACAATACATCTACACAATAAAAAATAAATACACCTACTACAAAATAAATCAAATAAAACATTTAGGAATTGTCAAGAAACTGAATGAAACAAAATCGAAAACAAGACTGAAAAACAAAATTAATATTAACAGTTAAACAAATTGAAACAAAAAGTATAAAATACAAAAACTTAAAGACTGTTCCAAATTAATCCAATTATTGTTTGAAGTAAAAATGTAAATAATAATAATAATTATACCGAAGCATGTTCCATGACATTTGTAATGTTAAGAAGGCTTAGCAAGTGTGTTATACTGTGTTTTAGCTAGCGAAAACCTGTTCAGAGTAGTTTGGTAAACGTGTGTAAACAGGTCAGCAATGCTCAAAAACTAGCGCCCATATCTGAAAAAAATGCCGAAAGCGCGCAGCGCACTTCATGGGGAATCACTGGAGAACGTGAACAAACACACTTTATAGGGGACAAGGTTGATATGTTGTCGAACCGGAGTGAAGAAGAAGATAGGTTTCGTTGCCGTAAGAGGATGTTTGTCTTGCCTCACCTTTGTTGTAGCAGAATTTCCCCAGTGAGCTGAATCTCACCCATAAGCATCCTAACGTATAAAAAGCTCGTGAAACTGCTTTCACAGCATCATTTGTGAACAGCAGCTCAAGCATGAAATTCCTTGTGAGTGTCTTTTAATCTAAGTATAAGTTAAGGTCCCTAAATAATAATTTTGGTTTTCTGCAGATATTACTGGCGTTGGTGACGGTCGCAGTAGCAGAACTTACTGCTAATGCCAATCAACATCATGGCTATGGCGGACATGGACATGGCGGACAAGCTGGACATGGCGGCTACGGCCATGCTGGGTATGGACATGGTGGACATGGCGGCCATGGTGGCTACCACCAACAGGGACACCGTGGACGCCGTGATATTGAACTAGTAGCTGCAGCTGCAGCGCCTGTGGCTACGCTGGAAGATTTGCAGCCTGAAGCTCACCACGAACACGGTTATGGCGGACAGGGCTACGGCGGCTATGGAGGTTACTATGGTGGATACGGCTCTTATGGCGGATACGGTGGTTATGGACAGGGCGGTTACGGACAGGGTGGTTATGATCATGGTCAAAGTCACGGTCACCATCACCATCATCACCATCACTAACGATCCCACTGAGTTAAACTTGTTTGGTGCTGACAAACTTTGGGAACAATGAAAATTACATATTCATATGTCATTTTAAATAACTTTAATGATAGTGAAGTTATTGCTCATTTGCGAGATTAACTGGTTGTGAAAATACAAGTATGGAAGTTGTTCCAAAATTAAATTATTTGTATTGAATTATGGTTAAAAAGGAGATACAGTGGAAACGCTTAATAGCAAGGGCCCAGGAACGACCAGTCCGCTTGTCCTTGAGAGGACATTGGTGTTATCCGAGGTGACTCGTCATCTAGAAATATCTAGAAATCTAGCATCTAGAAATACCAACTGAGTAAAGGTAACACCATATCCTTATTTGCTTGTATTAAATAGTGTATAAATAGTACTTCATAAAAAATGCAAATCAAATAAAGTAAAACTTGTATTTTTCCACTTCTTCGAGAAATAGTCAGTCATTGAACGCTGTGCAGTATTCCGATTTTTCCGGTCTGGATTCAAATTCTTTCACCAAAATTTCTTGCTTATTCTTTTTAATTTGCGTACTATTTGTGTAATCAACACTTGTGTTTAATTTTTTCCCCAAGAGGGACCACTTCAACTCGCTGGGCTAACAACAAAGTCGTGCACCTCTTCTTAGTCATCTTTATGCCATACTTCCTACTACATAATTGATCGGAATCGCAAAATATAGAACAGGAATTCGAGAACTGTCAAAAGTGAAAGTATTGTTTCTGTTACGCTTTTCTGTTTCCGTTTTGCTTTACACAAGAACTCCTAGAAGCTTTCCTTGGCATTTGTCGTCCTATCGTTTTTAGATAATTTTGTTACACGGGGTCCTTCGTTGGTTGTTATTAGTCAGACCTACGTATCACAGTAAGACGTCCAACGTGAAATTAAATTACTTGTCAATATGCGGTCTTTGTCATCAACCGAGTTGGCGTAATACGATGTTAGTCTCCGTTGTGTTAAATGGCAGTGAAACGGGTCTTGAAAGTAGCTTGTCAATAAATGGGTTTTGTCGCTATTTCAGTTGTTCTTAAGTGGGTTCCACTGTATGTTATAAACAATCACGTTCTACTTTAAAGTAAGCTTTTTAAAAAAAATTACAAGAAAAACAATGTCAACAGAGCTAGGTGAAAAACAACTGATGGCATTGAATGCGCAATGCAACGATGACGAGGACAGTGTGGTACCAACCTGTGGTAAGGTTCTTCCAGTTACGACGTGATGCGGTCAAAAATTTCCCGCAAGCCGCGTTTTCCCCGACCAAGTTTCACGGCCGTTTCTTCGAGTATAAAATTGGTAACACGATGGGTAAACAGGCATCAGTTGCTTGCAGCAGCTTGTCCAGACTTACTTTCAGCACCTTAACATGAAATTCTTGGTGAGTTTGAGCTAACTTTATAAATAACATGACTTACCCTGATCTCTTACTTGCAGATTTTGCTGGCGTTGGCGGCGGTGGCACTGGCCGACCAAACAGCTGAAGAAAACCGTAACCATGGATATGGTGGCTATGGCGGCCACGGACATGGCGGCTACAGCGGTGGCTACGGACACGGCGGGTATGGTGGATACGGACATGGAGGATATGGTGGTAGCCATCATGGCTACCGAGGACGTCGTGACGTCGAAGTAGTGTCAGTTGACGCTGATCCTTCAACTGCGGACTTAACGTCCGCAGCTCATCACCGTCATGGCTACGGTGGATACAGCGGCTACGGTGGATATGGCGGTTATGGTGGATACGGTGGATATGGAGGATATGGTGGATACGGACATGGAGGGTATGGTGGTCACCATCATGGTCACCGAGGACGTCGTGACGTCGACTTAGTGGCTGTTGCGGCTGATCCTTTAACTGAGGACTTAACATCCGCTGCTCATCACCGTCATGGCTACGGTGGATACAGCGGTTATGGTGGCTACGGCGGATATAGCGGTTATGGTGGCTACGGCGGATATGGTGGCTACAGTGGATACGGCGGATATGGTGGCTACGGCGGTCACGGCCATAGGCACCATTGGTAAACTGGTCAAACTCTACTGAACGACGCGAGATATTTCCCTGGACGTACGAAAAATTGTAAAAAAAATGTTTGTTACTGCGCTCTCAATCATCCCGAACGTCATTCATTGGTTTTAATTTGTTGTTTGTTTTGACAATAAAGAAAGTACAGAACGAATTCAAGGAATTTTATTATGTTCTTGTAGGTTTGAGTCGATATCGCATTGTCGACTACCGTTTTGAAAATGGGGGGTTTCTTCTCTCTATTTCTTGGTTTATCTTTGGACTTCTCAATTCTTTTTTGGAATGAGCGTTTCATAGAGACCTATAAATCTCCTCACCACTACTTTTTTCCAACATTTTTTTAAATTATTATTATAACAGTATACGTATTCTTGGAACCTCTTAATATACACTTGACACACAAATTGGGTAGAAAATAATGTGCGCTTGTTGATATTTTTAGTAGGTTAGACTATATATATTAGACTATAATAATCCACTAAGAAATATCTCACTTTGACCCAAGGAATTTTAGTAGGCTGCCAGGCTTGTTTTACAGAAAGCTTAGGTCGCGTCGCTAGGTGGCTCACAGAAGTAGGCCCCATTGTGAGTCTTGTGGTATATGTCACGCAAATGTCAACCTTTCCACTAAAATACTCTGCATATTGTTCCCTATGTCTTTACGTACTTTAATTCTCAAAAAAAGGAGGCAAAAGAGGTGAAAAGTTTGCGAAAGAGCTTAAACTATAATAAATTGACGAAATTAACCGTTTTGTACCATACTTCAGATTTAAATTGCTTGATACACTGCGCGCCAATGTATTCTACACCTTTTCATATATTGACAAGAAGTGTTCTTATGACTTGTTCTATTGATGGACAACAATGGCTGCTATTTCGCTGGCGAAGATATCGTGATCGTGAAACTCGGTGTGAAATTTCACGAGTACCAGTCCTCCAATAATTAAACGGTAAGGAAACATACGCGACGACCTCTGAGGAACCAACTAACTTCATATTGACAGAATCGCTTGTACTACTGCTCTAAATCTTAGCTGAATCACTGAACGATCACTTTTACATCTAAACAAGGTGCGTTGACTGCAAACACCACGTAGAATTTTCATCCACATCTTATACCAAACGTCCTACACGATCAAGCACTGACTATTTACTACACGCCCTTTACTAAACGAACCAAAACGTTGACAACTAAATCACACAAAAAACAGGTTATCCTTTGTGAATGGACACAAACTGCTCCAGAAATAATACAAAAACTGCTTATGGCAATGCAAAATGTTTCTTCAAGGCTTGATTACAGATTGGCGACAAGGCGTGGATTGGTTTTAGCTACCAAACCATTAGCTTTTTATTGCTTTTTTTTTCTTAAAGACGAGAATAATGCAAACCGGGTTCAATTCTCAGAATACTTCCATGGCTACCAACCGACTATAAATGCGGGCAATACCGCAGTCATAGCATCATTCAACGCAAAGCAGTTGTCTTAACAACCTTTCTGCGAATCAAAATGAAGTTTCTTGTAAGTATAAATATAACACTTTTTGAAATACTTCCTTTGAAAAATTTCCTCCTTAGGTTTTGCTTTCTCTCGTCGCCGTAGCGCTAGCTGAAGATCTAAATTCAGAAGCCAATCGAAACCACGGACATGGGGGCGGACGCGGAGCCTGGGGTGGCCACGGTGGATGGGTTGGTGGTCATCGCTGGCGTCGTGACGCTGGCTTAGTGGCCATTGTAGACGATGAGTTTGTTCCTGCCGAAAGTTCTTGGGGAGGTCGTCACTGGAGTGGTAACCGTTGGGGTGGTGCAGTGCCTGGCCACCACGGCGGCCATCGGTGGAATCGCGCTGCTGAATTAGATGACGCCGAAAGTAACCAGCGCGGATGGACTGGACGCACTTGGAGCGCTCCTAGCCACTCTCGCGTTAACTCGTGGAACGGCGGAAACGCCTGGAGTACTGGAGGTGCCTGGAAAAGATGGTAAACGTCAAAACCCAACGACATCCTGAAAACGGCTTTCGTGTACTGCACTGAACCATCGTCCCCTTGTAAAAACTTTTCGCGCTACTACGTAAAAATCTCCAAATGTTTCACTTTATTGCAATACAAAACTTTCACGAATAAATTGATTCCATTCTTGAATTTTTGAATGTTTTGAAGAGTAGACGAAAACAGAGGTATGTACTGCAGTTTTATGACTAATTTCTACTTATACTAGAAAAGTCAAGATGAAACAGACATATTGTTTTGATTTTTTTATTAACGATTCAACTTCGGTTTAGCAACGGCGATGGGAATTTTTATACAATCCAGTCGTAGTTTGCTAGCCTGTTGACGATTCTTTCTACTGAGTAGGCTACCTGTTAAGCACTACAACGGAATTGCACCGTATTGAATCAGGAAAGTAAGGTTTAGTTTCTTTTGCTTGATTTGACAGCGTAGAGAAAAAGGACTATACTGCAATATATTAGTTAATAAAGATACTGCATGTAGGTTACGGTGCACCGAAACGTAGCATACACAGGGGAATCACATGCTAAACAGCGTCAGCGATTTTGCCAAAATTACTGAGTATTTCATCAAAATATCTGAAGAGTAAAGTTTTGGATTGTAGTATCTAGAGCATGTCGTCGAGTTTTACTTTACAAAGTTTTAGCGAATCTTGCCATCGAATGTTGGAAAATGCTTTGCTGCAATAAAGGTTGAAATTTGACTCATTTCTTACACATTTACAAACAACTTTTTAAAGAAATTTTCGACGAAGTGCATTCGGTATTAAGATCCAACACTTAACAGTCAAGATTGTTAAAGGAAATAGTGAGTACTTTTGACTAAATCTCTGATGCCGTTTAGCATGCGATTCCCCTACACTACATTGTTAGATGCCTTATATCTTTAAAGTGTAGCTTGTGGCGACGTAGTACTCGGAGGAGTTTTGCTCTTTCCTTCTTTATTAGCAGATTGGCTGGGACTATTTGGGGAGGGACCACAAATGTACTTTTGACAATCTACAAGAACTATATACGGGCAAAGCTGGAATATGCATATTTCATTCACGATAAAGTAGGTCTAAGGAACAAATCAAGTACTAGAAACTATACGAAACAAGGCCTTAAAAATTATCATGGGCGCAACCAAAAGTAATTCTCAAAACTGAACTAAACACGAACAAGTGAAGGAGTATCAACAAAAGAAGAATGGCGGTAGCAATACTAAGATTAAGATGCGGACATGGGAAATAGGGGACCTGGCTCCATAGATTCAGGCTATAAAAAGATGCCACATGCAGAAGCTGCGAAGAGAGCGAGGAAAGCGTAGAACGCGTAATTATCGAGTGCCGTGAACACACATCGGGAAGGAAGATTTTATTCGACAAACTTCTCAGCAGAAACATACCAAATACCCTGGACGAACTTTTAGGATTTGGAAAAGGCCCGGGTATGAACAACATTTTATTCAGAACGCACTGATGGTATACATTGCACACACGAAAATTGTGCACATCATATAAACCCCTCGTCATAAAATGACTAAGAACAACGAAAGCGGAAGACGATAAGAAGTCGCTTCGCGACACGGTTCGTCTTCAAATAACAAAACAACATCTTTCCTTCTATAAAGGTTAGCGCTGAGCTGGGGTATTTTGTCAATGGTTTTCGATACTCAAACCTGACTTTTATGTCACGGAATGTATTGTAACTTTGCTTCCTACAATATATCTTTCCTATTAAACCATCAATTTGCAATGGCGTTTTTGACAGCACTAAAAAGGTGAGACTTTGGACCAAAACTTCATGATTTTAAGAATTAACTCAGAATTTATTTTACTTTAAGAATTTTAAGAACTAACTTAGTAATATAAATGCAATTATATTATTTTGAATATGGTCCTTGGATTACGTTGCAATACGTTAGCATTCCTGAACTAAATTGCACACCTTTCTTGCTGTAATGGCTCCCTAGTTTGTAAACTAAATATGAGTTAATTTTGCCAGGAAGTCTTAATTAGGTGGTTTAGTACACAGGGAGAGCATCGAGTATACGTTGTCACCGTAAATGCGGATAGCCTTCCAAGCTTCACAGGATGGCCTTGGGGGTTTGTTCCTTTAGTTTTGCGCGAGAAATGTCCCCCTCACCCCAGGTTTTTATCCTTTTCTCACTCTTTCTTCAGTATCGGTGTCAACGTGTGCTTTACCGTCATTAGGAGTATATCTAAAAAACAGTTCTACCATTTCCATTTGCTTTACTCACGCTTTTCCAATAACGACTATCTCTCCAGTAGTCCGGCGCAGATTGTTCCAGTCGCAGTTTCGTACAATCGTTTACCACCTAGACAGGAGCGCCTAAACTTGACACAGCGAGTAGAGGACGTACAATTTTTCACTCTGCACTATCCAATTTCCACAAAATTTTAGAATCATAATCATAATAATAATTAATATGATTATTATTATGAATAATAATAATAATAATAATAAAATCGAGGAAAATAGCTCCGGCCTTTCACTGTGTTTCGTGGCTCGGGGAATAAATAACAATAGTAAAGATAATTAATAACAAATCGAGGAATAACGTGTATTTGAATAACTTTTACTTTTCGTAAAAAAGTGGGGTCTCATTAACGTAACCCCAAAATTGGTTATGCAGTACGCTTGCAAGTTTTTTTCCAAGTACCTTACCTGTCATTCTTCTCGTCAGCCAGTGTTTGCTTTAAAAAAGTCCTGAAGTCCTCATTAAACCGGTCGTTCAATTACATTCAAAATGTACCCGCAATAAAAATCCTTGAAACTAAACTCCTTGACTCCCACATGCAAGTAGTAACTAGTTCCTACTGTTAATCGTGATTGATAGAATGATGCCAACGTGGAGAATTGTTGCATGATGCAGATTCTCAGAAAATAGAATTTTGTAACTGAACACTGCTAGTAGTAACCCGTTTGCCAACAAGAATACACAATGTTTTTTGTTATTGTTGTTGTTCCGTTACGCTTCGCCCAATCCGCAGTGCTCTTGCTTGCAATTTCTCACGGCCACTCATTGAGTACATAAACGCTCGTTAGACAACTCGGAAGCAACAATTACTCAGTACAGCTTGCAATCAGCAAAACTCCGCAATTCAACCATGAAGTTGCTTGTAAGTCAAAATACAACATTGGTTCTTAGTAATTTCAATTTCAACTCTTAACTATGTTCTAATTCCAATTTAACTCTTGAGAATTTTCCTAGCTCAAAGTTAACTCTTAAAAATTCTCCTAACTCAATTTTAACTGTTCAAAATTGTTATAAATTTAAGTTTCACTTATCAAATTACCTTATTTAATTACACTTTCTTCACTGATTTTTAAAAAAATAAATTTGCAGATTTTACTAGCGGTTAGTGCATTAGCCCAAGACTTGAACACGGCTGAAAATCGTCACCACGGACATGTCGGACATGGCACTCATCATGGCGGCCTCCACGGAATCGGCATTGGACACCATCGTGGCAGACGTAACGTTGACGACATACTGATCATCGCAAAACCTGACATCTTGGGTGACCAATCTTCCGAGGAAAGCCGCGCCTTGGGTCACCGTGGTTTACTACTGAGCGGCCAGCCAGTTCTGCGAAACGGAAACACGGGTGGGTGGGGCGCTCATGTCGGACCTAACCGTTGGACTCGCGATGTTGAATCCGTCCTTTTCATTAACAACGGTGATTTGGCTCTTGAAGAAAGCCGCTGGGGTGGTCGAGGAGTAGGCGGTCATGGACACGGACATATTGCGTCCGGATTGGGTCACCGCGGACGTCGCGATCTTGAATCCGTCTTTTTCGCTAACAACGGTGATTTGGCTCTTGAAGAAAGCCGCTGGGGTGGTCGAGGAGTTGGCGGTCACGGACACGGACATGTTGCGACCGGATTGGGTCACCGCGGACGCCGCGAAGTTGAATTATTCGCAGTAGATAGCGGCAACCTCGCCTGGGGTGGGCGTCCATCAGCCGCCGGTAGCCATGTTTGGAATCGCGGAACTGTTGTGTCCCACCATAACACCGTAAAGAGTCATTGGTAAGAAAGGCCACGAACTTGCCGAACGTGACACAACCAGGGTCGTACCCAGGATTTCGATTCGGAGGGAATTCGGAGAACATCATGAGGGTTTTAACATGCTTCTTTTGGTCAATACGGCATTCTCCTATGTTCAACATTATAAAAATAAACATTCGAAAGGGGTTACAACTTCCTAACACTCCTCCCTTGGGTACGACCCTGGACGCACCCATCCTATCAACGTCTATCTTTGTACAATACCATTTTCGTTTAACATTGCTGTAATGTTCCAGACTCCTTCATGCACAACTTAGGTTTCTATTGCTGTTTCTGGACAATACATTCTGTAGCATTTTAAAATATGAGAAGTCTTTGACGTTGTTTTACGTATTTGCATTGTGTAATAATGTTCAGATTACAATTAGAGTTTTTATGGGTGGGAAAATGCTTAACATGCATAAAGGTAAACAACACAAGACCTATGATGTCAGCTATTGCACTGACGCTATCTGCGCCACCTAGTCACGCGATCCTGAAGCTTGCTTCGCAACAAGCCTTCCTGTTGCTTTGCTAAGGAGTCGCTAATGCAACCGCTAGGTGGCGAGGATCGACTTAAATTTTCACAAGCTGCTCGGCTTAGGAAGTGGCAAGCATGTCAATATGGAATATTGAATGAAGCTTCTACATTTTTTCTTTTTCTGAATTGAATGGAAGCTCAACTTAGTTAGCTTATCGGTATACAACTTGTTGTCATCTTTCAGAAGTTCGCTTGATTTGCGCAAACGTAGCTTAAAGTAATTTTAACAACTTAATTACTAAACGACTCGTGTATATTCAAATCACACGTTAGTTTCATCATGGTTGCGCGATTGTGTCAAGGTAAACAGACACGATAAAATGGCCACAGAACACAGACATTGAATATTAGGTGCAGTGCAGTGAAAACAAAACAGACAGGTGTCGGCGCGCTTAATTGATACCTACATGTCCAGCCCTAGGCATCGTGAAGCTCGGGTAGCGCCGCGGAACAGACAAGGGGCGTTTCCAGCCTTATCTGGACATGCCCGCGCGCGCCGTACCTCTTTTCTTTCCATTATCTGGCCAAGGTCTTGAACCAATCAGTTACTACGGGAAAGGTAAACCGCGCAGTTTACAAATTTAACACAAAAATGTAGAAACTAATGTTTGAAATGTAAAAGTATTGCTATCGGATAGAGTGTGAAGAAATTTACCTTTATGAAAAGCAGACCATACAATTAGTAATCATCTATTTAAGTGCAAACTTATCGGCGGAAATATGTAACCAATATTTGCATTGCGTAATTATTGTTAATAGGAAACAGGAGTGAAAGTTTTCCTCAGTTGTCTCACGATTTCGATGTTGAGTTAGAAAAGGTAAGCTAAACATACATGAAGAGAATTGTCCAATAAAACAAATTTGTCATAATAATAATTATACGACCAGGGCCGTACCAGGATTTTGGTTCGGGGAAGGGGGAATTGTTTTGGACATTCTCCTATGTTCACCATTAGAAAAAAAATCAGGTGTGTGTATGTTCCACATTAACTAGGACACTTAAATTTCCTCTTTGCGTAATCGGGCAGTAATTTTGCAAGTGTCACTTATGTGACCAGTCATGTTACGTATACATTCTTCCTACAAAGAGAACACTTTCAAATTCCGCGGCCTAAACTCACTTCGACATCGGTTGGCGATCCTTCAGCGTTTAATGAATGTTAATCAGCGTCAGAAGGCTTTATTAAACCTCTCCGCTATCCATCTCCTGTACAGTTTTTTTTACAATTCGATGTCCAACACGCGCGTTGTATCAGGTTTCATTTTATCATACTTTAAAAAGGAGAGTAACTTAATAAAGGCTTCTACGAAATAAAATTATAATGGAATCTCTTCTTAAACAAATTCTTCCAAAAGAAAAAATTAACAAACTAACAATTTAAAAACTGAAAGCCTTAAAAAATGTTTTCTGTTACAATGGCTATTAATTAGAATTATAACCGTAAAGAACTATTCAGTGTTGTGTATTTTATTAACTTTTGTGAAACGTGAATATAACTTAATCACGTTCTTCTCATTTAAATTTCTATAATTTTAAAATTGTTTTAGCGAACCTAGATTTTTCTGGAACTTACGTAACATTTTTAAGACGCTCTTTGACAACCCGGAAGTACCGTAAACTTCAAACGCTTCGGTACCTCACCTAAAGGTAACATGTTTACTTCGTAGTCGCCTTTCTGTTCCACCCCAATCTTAATCTCTTCAAGGGTCGTCGGTCTCAAACAACACTGATGCGCATCATTATCGTGACTTTCTCCAAGTTGTTATTTTCCAAATACCTAATTGTTTTGAGATATCCGATCCTATTCGTCTTGCCCTACATAATCCATAACATTAACTTATTAAGGTAAATTCTGAATGATCAAAGATTGTAGAATACATATATCCACTAACAAAGAACTGGCGGTGGTAATTCGGCAGCATAAATCATTTAAAAAAATCTATTTCCTGAAATACCTAAAATATCTGATACAAGCGTTAGGCGAAAGCCTATACGCTGATTTTCGCGGTTTTCAAGATCTCAAAAATATGAAACAGAGTTACAGGAAAATTGCATTACTCATTCTAAAATCTGCTAGTCGCTAAATAACTGTTAAATGTCAATATCAAACGACGATCGAGATATGCGAGATTAGCCATAAGCGAAAGTCTACACTGGTCTTAAAATAAAGAATTAAAGAGAAAAACTTAGTCACACGTTGATACATATTACACAGTATGCACATTCAACTGCAACAACGCAATATCACGATGACAAGGCAACTTCTAGCATATTCCGAGGGTCAAAACGGCCATCGGCCTTCAATGCGTTTCCCAAAGGTCTGTGACTCACTCAACATCTTACTGGGTAAGCTACCTGTCCCATCCCACACGAAAATGGTCCACCTTATAATCCGGATAACGAATTCGAGCAACTACGGTGGGCCTGAGGTAGCGAACAATGAACCTTCTTTACTCGACTTATACTAAAACGAGGGTAAAATGAAACAGGAAACTAAAACTTAAAATGAAAAGTGAAGCGAAGCGAAATAAAAGAAGCGAACTAATAAAAATGAAATTATACAAGTACGAGCCGTAAACATTCCTAAACGAAAATAATAACACAGTGGCCCACACATATCGAAGAAACCTGTTGAAATAAAGACAAATAATAAAGAAATAAGACAATAGGTAAAGAAAACTCTAAGAAATAAATAAAAAAGAAAAGCTAAAAGTAAATAACTACAAATCAAAACGAGCCAAATCAAACTTGGCGTATAAAACATGCACAACAACAACAAACATGCACAAGATTCCTATTAAGTTTCTAGCCACACGTCACCAGTAACAAATCAGTTTTAGGAAATTCCCGAAACCAGGACATGTTTAACGTGACAAGAATGACAACAAACGTCTTCATAAATGAAATACTTCTATTAATTTATTCTGGGTCTTTTCTTTTCAGTACAAGTTATTAAATCTTGTTATATAAGTCACTCAACCTGTAAAGCGAACAAGAACATGTTTCATTACTTATGTAACTCTCCAGTGAAAAAAATAAGAGTTTTGCGCCACAACACAGCAAATAGAACACGGCCTACACTCATTGCGTAACTCACGTCGAACATACCGTAACACAAATCCATCATAAGACAACTAGTCTGTGAAACCAAAACTATGAAACTTTCCTTGTGTTACATAACTCCCAAAAGTTAAGGCTGGCTAACTTGTGTTCAATCTACCAGTTCAACACACAAAGAGTTCCACAGGGACCAACGTCCTAAGAATTTTTTCCTATATAATTTAAGGAGTTTTATCACCGTCAGCAAAGACGGCCTTGGACGATTTTCCCCCCATTTTATTCGTACCCTTTACTCCCCTAACTTGTAAACGAAACCTGTTGTGCTTCCTGTAATGCGGACAAACCGTCGTTATTGTCCCTACAACGAAGAAGCTTTACGTAACTCATCCCTCCTCCGGTGCTCCGCTCCTGGCACTACACACCTTCCTGAAATAGATCAGAGAAAAAAGTTGCTGGACCAGAGGAATATCCCCACAGGTTGGCCTTTTCCAGTTTCTGCTTCTTTTTTTTCTGGAACAAAAATTTTCCACCCGCCTTAAAAAGGCAATTTAAGCTCTTCCCGGAGAATTTTTCACGGCCACGGAACGAGTATAAAAAGACCAGTCATTCTACAGTCAAGCATCCATTCGCTTACAACCAAGTAGCTTCCTATAAGCTCTAAGCTCAGCTAATTCAACATGAAATACTTTGTAAGTATCTCTTCTTACAGTTCTTTGCTTTTTTACTGAAAGCTAACTTTCATTTTTTAACTGCTACATTCTTTCAAACTTTAAATAGAAACTTTTTGCTAAATAATGTTACTTTCCTACACACATATTAACGTGAGTAATATATTCCTTTCGTACTTGAATTTCTTTAAAAAAATCTTCGAATTAAAAAAAAACTGTTTAAAAATGTGCATAATAAATTTCGCATTTCTATGCAAAAGCTGTGTCGTAAG
>JAHZNP010001305.1:0-21809 GCA_020615345.1 Triops cancriformis
GTAATCTTTCAATAATTGAAATCAAATGATTACAAGTAATAATCCCACAAACGACATTTTCACTTCCCACTGCCCCTCACTTTTCGAATTATCGCGCCAGCGAAAGTGGGAACAGGACTGCGGAACAGCTTGTGAGCTGTTCCCTCGAATCGGAGCACAATTGGTCGCACAGTTCAAGGCACAGATCGCTGGAACAGCACTGTGCGGCACAGGAACGACGCACAGCGTCACTGGAACAGCCTGTTCCCTGCACAACTGCGGCACAGCACAATTGAACCTTCACTGGAAAAGGCCTCTATCTCCACGTATTTTTTTTTACAAACTCGAATTTCACGTGGTTTGCTTGTAGAGCATTAGAACTATGTCTGGACTGGAATTACTCACCGACCAAGGCTTACGCATTGACGGCCGTAGAGCTCACGAGTTACGGAAAATAGAATGTAACTTAGGTGTATTTGCCCAAGCGGACGGAAGCGCGTATTTGGAACAGGGCAACACGAAGGTTTTGGCTGCTGTTTACGGCCCTCACGAAGTAAAGTTAAGTTCTTGATTATTGTGGCTCATGTAAATGTATGTTACTTAGGTTAGAGGTTCACGATCCAAAGCTATTCATGACCAAGTACTGATTAACTGCCAGTATAGTATGGCAACATTTAGCACGGCAGAAAGAAAGACGCGGCCGCGCGGAGATCGCAAGTCGCTCGAGATGTCCAGCCATTTGAAACAGACCTTTCAAGCGGCAATAAAAACAGAATTGTACCCCAAGTCCCAAATTGACATATTTGTAGAAGTAGGAGTTCTCAATTTCGAGTACTTTCGCATGTTACGTCTCGTTTCCGTTAGGTTTTACAGGCAGATGGCGGGAATTACTCTGCTTGTGTCAACGCGGCTACTCTTGCGTTGATAGACGCCGGTGTGCCTCTAAAAGATTTCGTCTGCTCGTGCACGTCCAGTTTACTGGGTGATATTCCGCTCATTGACGTTAGCCATGCAGAGTTAATGGGTTCGCATCCAGAGCTGATTGTCTCAGTGTTACCGGCCAGTGGACAGATCGTTTACTTGTCCTTAAATCACCGATTACACCTCGATTACCTAACCCCTGTGCTTGATAAAGCCATCCAGGGTTGCAAAGATGTTTATAACATCATGCAAGCCGCTGTCAGAAGTCACGTGGCGAAAAGAAGCGAATCGTTAGGTCTCACCAATCGATGATAATATGTGCTTTGTATTTTGGAATTATATAATACACAAACTAAAGAGGAAAGAGGTGTCAGCGCCACTCAATAGCTAACGTATCATATTCATCCTCAGCCACAAATGGTGCATCAACAGAACGAATCATGACTTCACCACAGTATAAGCATTCCGACGCTACGATGTCATCCAAATCCGATAACAATTGATCTCGGGCGCTAACAATTGTGACCGAATCGGCGTCTTCTTTATTAGGCAACGACGCCAACTCGCGCTATTGAATTCAAAGAAAATTAAAAATTAAAATCTTGATTCTTACTTGAACAAAACTTCGCGAAATTTTTAACCTTTACTCATTCAGTACCTGCAAGTCTTGCACCCTTTCTCTTCTTGGAGCACTGAGGTGCTTCAAAAGCTCAGGAATGAGGCAATCGACGGAATGGAAAGCATGTCCACAAGGAAAAATATAACACGGACGAGTTAATAAGGGAAACGAACACAAGCTGCACTTCCGATCAGCTTCAATTACGAAATGCCTACCAAAACCTTTTATTTAAAAAGATTTTTTTGTTGTAAGAAAGGTCTACCTATTCCGGAAAGATTGAATATCTTCTCGAATAGCGTCAGCAGCTTTAGTTGCTTCTTCCATTTCTTCCTTCAAGACTTCGATATGTTGGTTATAATCCTAATCACCGATATAATGTTAAATGTAAAGTGGGAAAACAATCTAAACAGGAGACATTCGGCAACTTATTGAGCGTACCTGCAAGGAGGCGCATATGGCATCTTTGAATAAGTCAATAGTGACAAAATCAGGGAAAAAGGGTAGAACGTCTTCGATCTTGATCAAATCACAATCGTGTAAAACAGCCATGGCTCTTTGGACATCTTTTTCCTCTTCCACCACGTGTCGAGCTGGAATACAAACATTACGAATTTGGTACGCGCTTAGAACCAGAGACGTCGAAAAAGCTTACCTATCCTCAGCCATAATTTCTTTCGCAATTCTTGATCATTCATGGGCATATCTGCCGTGCTTCTAGCTAAGGCTAAATCCAACGGTAACGCCACTTCCACAGCGTCTTGGTAAAGACCCAACAGTCTGTATAACAATACACAGCAAATCGCCAGCGCTTGGGATGCATCTGATGTCCTGTCTGTCGAGTGGTTCACTAAACTTACGCACAATCTCAGGCATGCCTCGGCATCATACAAAACGGTACCTACACTCGTTCCTTCACGCACAGTATATATAGAAAAAATTATTGTAAAGTTCTGGTTTCTCGAAACTAAGAAAATTACCTTGCGAGTTTAGGTAATTCACAGCTTTTTGAGAATCAAACTTCGCACAGAGAGAGAACAAGAAAGTGTGCAGGAACTTATCTTTGCATTTCTTCGTTATTGTGAGAAACTCCAGGAATCGAATGGCCTCTTTGCCCTTATAGAGACGAAATAACGAAATTAAATAATGCGATGAACCACGGTAAGAAATTACTAACCTGAGCAACCTCGTTATCTGCTAATCCCGCAAAGAGCGTCGTGTATAATAGATTGATGCTTAATTTGGGATATTGGGCAATCAAGAGATCGACTAGTGCTTTCGGATCAGCTTGCATCAACGTTGGCCCGTGCTCATAGATCAGTTCAGGTTTGCATTGTTGAAGGACCTTCAAAGCTGTGGTGAAAATGACAGAAGAAATATATAACCGATTAGAAGAAATGAGAAAAGATGAAGGTCATTTAATAACAAAGTAACGCATAAAACTTCCTTGAATTTAAGAAAAGAGTGTTAAGGAAATTTTCAAAGTAAAAGAACGCAAAGAAAAATCTAAGTAAAGTGAGTGATAAAATATTGCATAACAATTAACTACAAGCTTAAATGTTTTGCGCCATATAACGGGAGAATGTAAGTCTCAGGCGTCATGGAATAACTTTACCTGCGATGTAATTTTTATCCAATAAATGTTGTTCAATAACTCTTTCGAAGTCTTTCAACTTAAAAGCGAAGAACGACAACACTTCATTATCGCCATGATACGAGAGCAAATTATACACCGCATTCAGATTCGCCGCAATACAATCCTACGGAAAAAGTATATTACAACGTTATCTTGCCATAAAATTTGCTCCGTCAATGCGTTACCGCTATCTTCTTCTGTTCCGTGAAAGCGACTAGAAAGTTCCATTTCTTGCTGTACAGAGGATCGTTTATTTTGCCCTGCTCTTTCAAGCCATTCAACTGATTCAGCGTCAGCTCTAAAATCCAGAACACTAATATCGTGAGTTGCATCTGCTCATTAGGCTTGAAAGAGTTACATTTCTAAATCACAAGACAAACAAACGTTATACGAAGACTATCTTTTATGTCTTAGAAGAAACGAAACGTACCTCTAAGAAATACGAAATTAACGCATCTTCTTGTCGCACACCGATAAACTTGAGGCTGACTTCCTCAAATGACGCCGACGTCTTGGCAAAAAGCAGCGCGCTTTCTTCGTATCTTTTCTGCTCAAAAAGATCCTCCGCTTCTTTCAACAAAACTTGGCCCAAATATGTTTTGTTCGCGCCACAATATGCTTTTGCTTTTTCATAGTCACCTTGTTTCAAGTATATCTATCACAAAGTCAACACAATACCATAATCGACCCACCCCATGAAAATTGTCAATCTGATTTACTTTCCAAACATGTCGGCTTTCCCTATTCACATTATACCGAAATACGGCATAATCGGCAAAAGTCCACAAGTAGCCTTTCTGTGCATCCCGTACGAGACCGCCCATGTCGCCAGTAGACTTTGTGAGAGATAGCACATCACGCCAATGTATGAGTTACAAAGTAAGCTGCGTTTAACAAGAAAATTACCTGATCATGATAATCTTCAGAGACAAGTTGGTCATTAACCGTACAAACGATTCGCATACGGTCATAGAAGAGTAGTAACACATGAAACTCCGTAACAGCAATACCTAAGGGCGTTTTGGTATTGATCTTTCGAGCTTTCGGCGTATCGTGGCACAAAGCCGGATCCAAGTACGCCAAATCTTCAATCAACCTTACTCGGGACGTAATATTGTCTTGCTCTGGTGAAGGACAAGATTCCAACTATTGGAAAAAAATAATCAGAATATATGAAAAGAGAGGGACAAATAATCTTACGTTCCCGAGGAGAACGCCAGCGCCTGTTAACCACGCAAATTGTGAGGCGGGACTTCCCAAATCATGATAAAAAATCTGCAACGAGGAAGTGTGGCTATCACTCGGGATCTCCACGAAACGTTCTAAAGGACGATGCAGATGAACGACGGTCCATTATAGCTTACAATAAGTTCTACCAGGAAGGTTTAGGTAAGTGTGGAAGACTTGCGTCAACAAAGGACGTTCCTCAGATTGGGCTAGGCCAACAAACTGATAGAGACGTGTCGGAGTAGTAACTAAGACTGCATGGCGTTCGATTTCACCTCCAAGCTTGTAATGCTCCAAACCAGTGACAGTTACTGTGGAGCCTCTGCCCAAGTCGAAAACCTAATACGACAAAAGAAAAAAACGAACAAATGAAAAACAATCAACGAAACAAAAGTGGAGCCTTAATATTTACAATAAAATAATCTTGAGAAACAAGTGTATAGTACTCGTAAAAAAACGGTCCCAACAAACCGCCCAGTACTAGCGCCACGACAGTTGCGAGAGCGATATTCCACTTTATCTTCTTTCGAATGTTTGTAACCCGCACGGCTTCCTCCCATTGGCGTAGGACGCTGGCGTAAGGGGGTTTGTTAGGCCTGCTTTTTTTACGAGTACTGTACACAGAGTTAATGTGTATAGAAAAAAATGGTCGGCTATTAAAAATCAACTGTCAGTCGCTTGCAATAGTTACTTGTTTCCATGACAATTCGCAACCCGATTGAAACATGCCCTCCTCGATGTGACTAAATTCGGCTTCTAGAATAATTCCTTTCGATGTGCCTAGCAAGATGGGTCCAGTTCCTGAAGTTGATTTGTTGAGACGATTGAAACCGATTGCTGTGATGAAATGATTTTTGGCTTTCGATACCTAACACGATAAAATTAGATATTTAATTCAAGTATCAATGAAATAAAATTAGAATTGGTACAGGCTTAGGTTTATTGGAACTGAGGTGAAGGTAAAAGAAATCAGACAACGAGTCGTTTTCTTTGCCAACCAAACTGATGAACAAATGATAGCCCAAGGGATCCATAAAGAGCTGTGATAATTTCATTCCTTGACCCAAATGTTTCGTCAAATCTAACTCTAAAGACAAACTAGCATGTAATTGCATTTCGGTTATTGATATTTCAGCTACCATTGATCTTTTCAGGGGTTTTGGGATCGATCCGCAGTAAGGTGTTGTTAACCAAAGCTATGGCTAAACGTCCGGAACAGGCTTTTAAGTGACGAACAGGGAACTGGGGCGTAAAAGATATCTTGTTCTTGACAAACATGGCTTCTTCTCGGTCACACTGTAAAGTTGAGAATTACGAAGTCCGTTTTTCTATAGTCAAATTACAGCTTACTTGCGCAATGTTAATTCCCGCATTTCTATTCGCTTGTTCATATTGGTCCAGAATTGATGTCATAGTTAGCAATACTAAAAAAGTATCTAACTCTAAATACAACAAATGATCAATCTGCAGTCATGAAAATCTTCGCTTGATTTCCGTTCTAAGCCGTCCTAACAAGAAAAGTAATGTAAACATAGGGGCAGTAATAAACAACTCTAAGCCCCGCCTTCAGAACTGACTTGACCGGGCAATTCGTCGACGCAGTGGCTGCTCAAAGTCTGCGCGCCGGGGCGCTCTGGTACGCCGCAATTGGCTTGAACGGTGTCATATACCGTTCGATGTTTTGACTTAAATCAATTAACACTAGTGAATTTTTGAATCTTTTTTTTTTTGCTCGTAGGGCGTTTAACGCAATTGGGCAGTGTCCCAGAGGCCTGCGGTGCTAGGGAGCCCATCGTACATACATGTAGGGCTGGAAATTGGTTCGGCTCGAGTCGAACGAAGTCGAGTCGGTGTCGGTGGCTGAACATATTCTGATTCTAAGACAAAAGACGATGGGATGATGCTCAGCCGTCCCACTTGTACCGGTTTTATTTATTCTGTTTTATACATTTATTCTGTAAAAAATTGCGCAAACGGCAAAATTGCGATACGCCAAGTCGGCGCAATGGGATGAAAAGTTCGAGAACCAATACGGCAACGGAAGCAGTAGGAAGACCAAGATTGAACGTAAATGGCTGAACCGAGTATATTTGCTCGTGTTCATGTCGAAAAACTTAGCTTGCTATCGTTTTCCAACTCGCAATTAAAAAAAACCCCTCAGTTTGGATAGCCAATCCACGTGAAATCCTATTGCAGTCTATGGCCATTGGAAGTAGAACAGGGTAGGGACAATTGAAAGACAGTCAAACAAACAAAAAACTATAACTGATGAAAAAATATCTAGGGACTGTAAGAACAAAGCCGGAATAAGTAACACAAACTACAGCACCTGCGAAAAATGATTTTAAAATGATTTCACGACTTCCCTCATTATTGAGTTCATTTTATTCTCTGTTGTTTGTCATAAGTATCCAAATTTTTTCTAACAGATTCTTGAGTCAGTATAAGTCATGAAGCAGGTCACCGAAAACTTCACCGCCAATTTTGTGTTGTATTTCAAACTCACGAGCAAGATTCCTTACACAAAACAGGGTTATTGCAAGAAATCTGAACACTAATTGCACGAGGTCTTACAGTGCTACCGGGTGAAGTGTGATAAGTAACTAGAAGCGAGTACAATCTCTTGGATGGTGGGCACTAGTCTATGGGCCCTCTCTCAGGAAAATCATAATTGCTTAGGGCCTGTTTCACCTGTTCTAATTTTTCGATGATTTTTTCCGAGACATTTTTTCCGAGACATTTTTCCAGTTTTCGGTTCATGAGCTTTTCGTGCTTGTTCTGTTCTCTTTATCTCAACTAGCGAAACAGACACGTGCACACAATGTGGGCAAAAGTATCGAAATAATTCGGAAAGTTTAGGAAAATGTATGTGAGCGAAAAATATAAAGTGTTAACTTTTTATCTCATTTCGTTATATTCGTGGAAAGTAATTAATTGATTAAAAAGGAAACACGTTGAATTTCTGGTTAGAATTAGCCAATAGCTTGCGTGCAAATAGACATATTTACAGTAGCTGTGATATTTGGTTGTAGCTCCGATTTACATACATTATTATCCGCAGGGCAAATAGTGCACGCCTCTGCATTCCCGATTTTGGCTATGCAGGTAGAGTTTTCACAAGCGTCAATACAAGCCACGTCAGATACACCAGACACAGAACGCCACGGATAAGGTATCGCTCCACTTGGGCGCTTACCACCGCATACACACTGCATCGGAGTGGCGTTCGCCCCTTTTGTATATCAGAAAATAAGGAAGTTTTCTCCTTTACTTATCGTCTTATTTACTTAAGCTATAGAATTAATGATAATTCCAAAAATGTCATTACCACCGAAAGCAGTATACGATTCGCCAGGTTTGGCACAACTTTTCCGTGCTTTTTCGACAGTAAGCCCGCAAAAGATTCCCGAGTCTTCAACTGTTACGTTACTAATGAAACACTGCTTGGTGGTGGAATTGTATGCAAAGGACAGACAAGGCGGCATTTTGCATAGAAAAGCGCAATCAAAAGCCGACTGCTGAATTGCAATGTCTCTGGTTGTCATTTTCATGAGTTGCTTTATACTAGGAGTATGTCCATCGTTTGAGAAACAGCGAAATCGCGTAGTCATGGGTAAAATTTCCATGACGCCTATTAAAATACTCACATATGATTAGTAAAAACACACAGAAGGAAATGGTATGTTTACGTACTTATCGCCCAAACTAAGCTTTTCAGACATTCACGTAGAAATGTCATTCCTTCTTGATGTGGCAGGTCTTTCTCCTTCGAGACTTCAGCGAACACAGCAGAATGTTGCGAATAATAAGAAGGGGTTCTTTAGATGAAAGTAACGAAGTTACCCTTCTTCGAAAGCGCGTTGTAAAATACGAGTACTTGCTTGACATTATTGCTGGACACTACGATATGAGAGACCATATGCATAGCTTAGCAGCAAAAACTCTAGTGATAAGGATACGGCACAAACCCTGTACGTTCTCCAGGTCCTAGACAAATTCCGATGCATGCTGGTCGTTAGTGACCAAGTGTCATGAAACTAGTTATACTGCTTATGACCCTGTTCTACACGTGTCACTCTGCGTGCTATTCCTTACGCGTAAGATTGCAAAACTACATTCGTTGGGGATGTCAATGATCGATTCTCATTAATTTTTCACATTTCTATGTACCAGGTTACGAAGTATACATTAAGAGTACTATACAGTATGATAACTTTGCCGTTCTTCGACCATTCGTGCTGCATCTAATCAGGGCTGCATAGTTGCTTTAAAATATAATAATTCGACTAAAACACGAAATTTAAGCATGATTGTTGTCCAATAATAAACAGCACTTTCGTATTTATCTTTTTTACATAGATTGTTTTGACGGGGTATTGCTACGACACAACGTCTCAGGAGTTCTACGTAATTAATATAATCCTCCGAATTAAAGAAATTTGTTCTAAAATCATTCCAATTCATCTGCCTTGACGACGTATTAAACTCAACCGGAAGCTGAAAATATATTGATTTATCTTTACATCTCGTCTAAACACAAGAAAATGTCTGCAGTAATGCCGACTTAACCGTCCGGTACGGGAATGAGCCATACACCGGTTTAACAAAAAAAATAGGATAATCCGAAAGCGTACAAAAATAGCCCTTATAACGCGGACACATGAAGGAACACTTTCAAAAAAAAAGCAAGCAAACCTGTACTAGAAAGGAAGCCAATGCAAGGAATGCGGAAATGTATTAACAAAATAAAACTCTTTTCTTACAAACAATCTGCTCTTAACTGCTTGTCGCCAGCTTCCTTCCTTCAATGGATTTTTTTCCTCATATCTTCTAGGACCTCAATGTCACGGTCCATTGCTCCAAAAATGTCATTCAAGTGTTGGGAAATAACTTCTTGGCAATCGCGGATCTGAACCAATACAACAATAATGACTACGTTCTACACAAACAATAAAATACGTACCTTTTGGCTCCACACTGCTTCAATCTCTTTCTCCATTAAAACTAATTGCTCTAGCAATTGCTCTGCTGCAGCTTGACGCTCTCGTAGCTTTTTGTCCTGTTCCACAATTTGCCGCTTAGCAGCATCTTCATCGAAAACTTTATTCTCCAAGTCCTGCATTAACCTATAACAAATACAAAATTACTTAACTAAAAACAAACACGGTTCCTTTGCGAAATATTCCTACTTCTTCCTTCCTTCTTCCAGTTGCTGCTTGCTCCTGAACTTTTCTGTGCAACTTGCCTTGAACTGTGCTATCTCGCGCTCTAAATAAGCCACCTTCTGCTCCGCAGCAACTTTCGCTGTATTCATCATTCCCTCCTCAGTCTGCAGACGTTGGTAAGTAGTGCGTTTAGCGGCTAATTGTTCAGCCAACGTCCTAAGAGTTTAAGGTGATAAAATTAAACAAATAAATTCTTAATGAGATGTGAAAAATACTTCTGCTTCTGTAAGACAGATTTGCAGTCGTCCAGTTTAACTGTAACTAGCTCTAAGTTTCTAATTTTCTCGTGGAGCTTGCATAAAAATGCATCATGACCCGGTTTGTCCTGACTTTCTTTCTGAATAGCCTGATTCAATTCTTCCACTTTTCTTGTCAGGTCTGCTTTTTGGATTTCCAACTGCCCTGGATCTTTGACAACGCATGAGTCAACCTGGCGCTCCTCTCTAACGATCTATGAAACAATAAGCTTTAATCAGAAAACATTCCACTAATCAAAAGGATTAAGAATACGTCTTCTAGAGCACGTTTTGCTTTTTCAACATCATTTGAGCGATCGGCAAGGGTCCCTTTTTTGCTTTCGATAACTCCTTCAAGTTGCGCTTTGGCTTCATGGAGCTTCTTAATGCGCGGGCTCAAGGATGCGATATTTTGAAGATACTAAATACAGATGAAGCCTATTATTGTACTACATAATTAAACAATTTGCTTCTTACTTGTTCTTCACAAAGTTTAGCTTCCATCTCCTCCTTTACAGCACTGTCAATTTTACTTTTTAAGTCGTCCTTCTCAGCGGCGAGTTGGTAATACTTCTCGCTAACTTCGGCAGCTTTGCTTTCTGCCTCTTCATTTTCTTCCCAAACAGAGTCCATGATGAGCATGGCATTTGTCAGAAGGGCCAAGATTTCTCTTACGCTACTCGGGGCTAAGAACATTGGTTCAAAATTTTCGAGTTAAGTACTCAAGTCCAACTTGTTTACTTGGCTTGGTTATGTAGGTGATAGAGAACTGCTTAAAATAATTCAGATCGGCTAGTAGCTCTTTCATAGTTCTAAACAAAAATAGCAATGGTAGGTCGTGTGGAGCTTCCATTTGAGCAGCAATAGCTTTGTATCTGGCAGAATCCTAGAGAAACCAATTCGTACGGAGTTATCTTCTCTAGTAAAAAAAAGTACTACGTACCACGTTGTTATGAGATATTTGCTTTACTAAGAAAGCATACACATCTTGAATATTACGAGGATTGGGGTTCTTGATGTCATTGACAGTAAATGAGAAGTTGTTCCACGCTTCGCCGGAATTCTCAACGGACTCCTTCACTAACATCACTAACTCTTCGTCTGAGCGTAAAGACTCAGCGCTCATCTTGGAATGTTCCTCGAAGGAAAAGATATTAAGTTTTGAAAACGATTACGAACAAATTCAACAATGTCTTGTTGTTCCTTCCAAAACACAACAAAAAGATCGGCGCGCCTGCATTCAAACAGTTGACGAACTGGACAAGCCCACGAATGACTAAGCATGAAACGGCGAACCGAATTATCCCGTTGTTCAGACAAGTGCTCTGTGGCGCTGCTTTATGTGAAGTTACGGTTCACGAGATTTTGACTGAGAGCCATAACATAGCACGTAATAAACGTGACTGCTCGCTATCATAAATACTGACGTCCAGGAAGAACAATTCTAGAAGACTATCTTGTGAAAAAAGGAATAAAGAAATCACACAAGAGAGTGAAAAAATTCCAACTTGAAGTCATCATTATATATAATGTACTAAAATTTTGCCATAACGAGAAATCGGTGACAGAAAATTGTTCGGCTTTGTCCGGACAATGAATCGGACGTTTACGTAGGACGGGACCTTCTGGCTCCTCCATAATAGCCGACAGTTTCTTATAAAAGTGATCGTTATCGCGCGATTCTGCTGGAACCATGGGAATGTAAACGGGCAAACCACCAATCGACATCACTTTCGAAATGATCTTGTACCAGGCCTTTATTTTACTGACAAAGATGCCTTGCCTTGAAATCTCGTAAATTTTGAAACCACGTAACTGCGTAGAGGAATTAATGGAAAACGGGGTTGATTTAGTAGACTATATGACAATAAGTTAGCCGAAAGAATGATACTGAGAAAAATGCTGTTTGTTGTTAAAAAGTTATGCGTAGCATTTTTCGATGTTCAATGTTTGTGGGTGCGACGCCGAAGTTGCCATCGTCTGATGAACGCTCTGGGGCGGAAGTAAACGAAAACTTTCGCTAACAGAATAATCTGCATTAATTAGGCGACTGAAACAAATGAAGAGTATATTTCTAAAAATTCAAGAGAATGCTTAGAAAGGTATTAGTGAATTTGGCGTAAGTACATTACTTCGGACATGCACGCAGTATGTTATGCTGTACGCCTTAGGAGCATCCAATTACGTAATTCGCGTTCGCTATTTACCTATATCTGCTTTTACCCCATTATGGCAGTTTAGGCGACGCTACCGCCATCGCTCTTAAAACGGGCTGGATACCCTATTTGTTGTTATACGTAATTTGCTATGGTTAATTACAAGCAATGTAAGCTCGTATTGGAATAGAAGGCTACATTCTTCATCTGTTAATTAGCACTCGTGGTTAGGTATTTTTTAAGGCACTTTTTCGTGGTAAGTTTTTTTTGCCACTTCGTAAACCATGCGTGTCATTAATGTCTAGTTTTTTCCTTAAAGAGTCGTATAATGCCGTCTAATAAATATTGTTCTCGGTACGTATTCGTAGGTTCTGAATGATATCCTTAATCGAGTGCCTTGTAACGTTTGCCCTACTGGGTTAACCCTGGACGGCAGCGAAGACTGCAGCAAAACACAACCTAGCTCTCTAACACCAAAAACATGGGAAACAAACACAGTTGCTGCTCATACGAGAGTCCTACTCCTCCGCGAAAAGCAGTGGACAATGTCTACACAATTGAACCTCTTCCGCGTCGGGAAGAAAGCGCCGCAAATTTGCAACACATCAGTGAAAGAGAGCCTGACGATTGGCAATCCGACCCGTCCCTCCATCCTACAGCTGGGCCTATTTTCATGGAAAGATCCAAAGCTGCCATCCACGGTAAGCCAACCTCATTCACTTCTTCACATGAGATATAACGTAAACTAACCTAAATATTTTCCTTACAAGCTGCAAATGTTGGAACTACAAAAAGTCTTGGTATAACCCAATTTGTGTTTCCCACTTACGAATATTTTTTTGTCTTTACATAATTTTTTTTTGTTAGATGGTTTGGAACGCCGTAGAAGTCAAAGCCATGTATGTAACCTATATATTTTAACTAGCAAGTCTATTAATAATTATTTTCTTTTTCAGCTTCATGGAACTTTGAAGAAATCAAACTCGTGTTCCACAATCTTTGTAGATGATAGTACTGTGAGTCAACCCAATCTAAAGAACACCATCAAATGCGTAACGCTAGCCATCTATTATCACATAAAAAACCGGCGCGCGGATCGGCAAATGGATATTTTTGATGAGCAGTTGCACCCGCTCTCGGTATAAATTCAGTAAACCATAAAAGAGGAATTAAATAGAAATTGATTTCTTGTAAATGAATATTGAGTCGTGCTCTATGACATAATAACGAATTAAATTGAAAAGTAAAGCTCGTAATAGTATCTTGCTTTAGAAGGATGGCCCGTCTGTTGACTCGAATCGACATAATCCAGAACATCGACAGATTTACAAGTTTGTGCGCACTCTTTTCAACGCTGCTCAACTCACCGCCGAATGTGCCATCATTACGTTAGTATACCTCGAAAGGTACTTTTAGTAAGTTTTCTGGAAGTCTTTGTATATTGATACATAGCTCTCCACAGACTGTTAACTTACGCTGAAATCGATATCACACCTTCCAACTGGAAACGAGTCGTCTTGGGAGCAATTTTGCTAGCTTCCAAAGTGTGGGATGACCAAGCTGTTTGGAACGTTGATTACTGTCAAATTCTGAAGGACATTACGGTCGAAGATATGTAAGTTCGAAATAATCCTTCTGGACATTAAAGTAATTGAGTTTTTTGGGAAGTTATGTTTGTACTTTTCATTCGGGTAATGTTTCTTTTCTTTAAGACTTTTCGTTCCCTTTCTTCATGAATAGTTTTAATTGTTCCGTAGGAACGAATTGGAAAGACATTTTCTTGAGATGCTACAATTCAACATCAATATTCCTTCGTCTGTATACGCCAAGTATTACTTCGATTTACGTACGCTAGCGGAGACCAACGACTTGTCGTTTCCCACGGAACCCTTAACGAAAGAGAAAGCAACAAAGCTGGAAGCCATGTCGCGAGTATGTGAAGACAAAATCGCCGCTGAGATTCTTCGTTCTACCCTTAAACGATCGGCCAGTATGGACAACGTGAACGTATCAAGACGCAGCATAGCGATTTTATCTTGAAAACAGCGAGCTACAAATCGGAATTGTGAATGAATGCTACATTGAGAAGCAATGTTTTTGAAGTGTAACAAGTTGGTTTCACGGAATTTTCGGGAGAACTTTACGTATCAAGACTTCCATTAACGAAAGAAGCTTTATTGAAGTGAAGTTGCGTCGATTGAAGACAAGATAATATCGTGAACTATTTTCTCCCCTGATCGTTTGATCATATTGTTTTCGTTTTTTTTTCTTAAGTAATTTGCTTATTGCGTGGGTTAGAGCGTGCGGAGTGGAGGGATGCAAGCTTGGATAACAAGTTGACTTACATTTTAAGCTTTGTACTCTTTGTTTCTTTTCTTGGCCCTAGTCATGACACTTCTTTTCCTGTGTAGCTCGTTGTCTCACTTTTTTTGCCTTTTTTTAAAAAAAAAAAATAAAGAGAAGGATTTCTGGAACTTGTAAAGTAAAACACCTGCCATAGACAGTGCTAAATTGCTTCGAGCTCATCCTTTTTCTTTGTTCTGAATTAAGGTAGGATGTTGACGCTTTTGAGAAATATTGTATTCTAGGACGGACGATATGGGTTACATTACAACGTTTTTACGAAATAACCACGGTTCGACGTTTCCTTATAAGGCAGGTGCTAATAAACAAAGCGATAACTAAGCAGTTACTGCTCCAAAGGGCGCCTGGACGAGCTAACGGACTCCTTAACGTTATGAAATTATGAGAAGATCGGGTGCTAGAGCGTCATGGGCGCTAGACGCATGTGCGCGTTTCTGGTGGGCTGCATAGGAAAAGTTAAAGAGCAATAGACATCTAAAAATAACTTTGTCTTATAAAAAAGAGCAAAAAATCTAGTCTCCGAATGTATGTTTCTTTTTCCTAGGTGCAAAATAATAACGAAGATCTTTAGGAAATAAAAAATCTGAAATACAAATTTTCCCACACGCGACGTCACGATTCTCATGGGCGGGAAAAGGCCAAAACTTTGGAAATAAATATCTCCAGAACTGGTGGTTAGAAAAAACTGAAACAAACTTCTTTATTTTCAGAATAATGATTACTATAACAACCCATCAAAATCTCTATATGCGTTTTTGGTGTCCATTGTCCACGAAATTCAATTTTTCCCACATGTGACGTCACGCTTCTCATCGCGGGAAATTTCTGGCCTTGACGCTTTGACGGGACACATTGCCAAAAAATGGTTAATGAAAAACATACATAAAACTTTGTTATTTGATGATTTATATAATGCAAAACTGTATAAAGCCATCCAAATTAAATGAATTTGTAGTGAAATAGCTTTTTGTTGAAAAGAAAGCAACTTGCGCTCTACGGCAACGCCATGTTTGTGACGTGTAAAAGGCAGCAAGAAAACATGGCGTGCCGTTGATCGCAAGTTGCTTTCTTTTCAACAAAAAGCTTTTTCAACGCCATGTTTGTGACGTGTAAAAGGCAGCAAGAAAACATGGCGTTGCCGTTGAGCGCAAGTTGCTTTCTTTTCAACAAAAAGCTTTTCCATACCAATTCATTTAATCTGGATAGCTTTATACAGTTTTATACAAGGACCAGCTTGTGTACGGCTTAATAGCCAACTTTCACCGGATTCGACCCCTGTTTAAACCTTAAAACACAAGAATGTACGGTGAAAGAAGGGAAAGGAGTATATAGGTGAAAAGATGGTGAAAGGTTATAATTCTTCATATACTTTCCCCACCTTATGGTAAGTTAATTGTGAAAATAAGGAGAAAACATAATGAAAGGTATAAAACTTATGCATTGTAGAAAATGCACGTAAGAAGCGCTTTTTTCTCTCCCCTATCTAAGCAACGGTAAACATCTGCATCGTGGGTCGGTACTCTTCCTCTTCGTCTCGTTCGTTTTGGTGACCAGTTCCATTCGTTTTCAGGTTCATTATTTGATTTTAAAATTATGTCGGAATCTTTAGCGCTAGGTTTCTTCACTGGTCTTTGTTCTCTACGTCGTAGGTCGCTGCATTTCGTCTTCGATTCGTTCTTATGGTCGTCGGTTGTATTGCTCTTCATTTGTATTCCTTACAAGAGACTAAAAGATGCCTTCTGCGGAGTAAAATGTCGTGTGTGCTGCCATCTAATGGCAGCTGTGAATATGGTACGGTAGTGAGAAACGGTAGGGTTTCAGGATGTAGGGAACCCAACCTTTCCTTTAATTTAAAAGATGCCTTTTGCGGAGCAAACCGCCTGAGGCTAAGAAAGAAAAGGGAGCTGCCCTTTACTGATCAAGCATTCTTCACAGGCCAACCGCTTATAGAAATTATGCTGAATCAGGAAAATTATATGCTAACGCAGTTTTCGGCACGTGCGAACAGATGAGTATTGCATATTACGCAATAAATGTCACCAATAGGGTTTAATTCGAAATATATTTATTGATAATAACAGACTTTTTGCATTCTGGTTTGAGATTAGGCAAAGTTAAAAAGAAATCCAGTAGTTAATTTTGGTGAGCGAAAATTACAGTTAATAGCACAACGCTGAGCAGCTAGATTGCAGGGATGCCTGTTTCAGAGCATTTTACTCCAGGCTACAGAAAGCTCGAAAGCTGTAGCTGCGGAAAAGCGTTTTGATTCAGTTTGGGAAAAGAGATTGCAAATCAAACTATGTATTTAAATCATGTAAACAAATCATGGGCAGACCAATCACTGAGAATTTTGTTGCGCAAATTAAAATTTAGGAGAGAGAAAGGAAGGCAGCACGAGGGTGACGAGAGCAAAAAGATGCCTTTTGCCGAGCAAATGTGGCCGAGGCTAAAATGCTCCAGGAAAGGTAGCTTGAAATGTAACCAAGAGAAAATAAAGGAAGGAGAGGAAAAGGAAGGCAGAAAGAGGGGGACAAAGGCAAAAAGATGCCTTTTGCGGAGCATTTGCCCGGGGCTAAAAAGCTGAAAGATGTTGCTTCAAATGTAGGCAAGGGAAATAATGTAAGGAGAGAGAAAGGATGACAGCAAGAGGGGACCAGGGCAAAAAGATGCCTTTTGCCGAGCAGGTCTGCCCAAGGCTATGAAGCGTTAAGAGATCGAGGAGCATCGAGTTTTGCTGGGAGAATTGTTCTGCATGCTAGGCAGCAAAGGGGGAGTGGGGGTGGAGGGGAGGGAGCATGGCAAAAAGATGCCTTTTGCGGAGCAAATAGCCCGGGGCTGGCAAGGTTCCCTTACCGGTATGCGCCGAACTCAATGCTAAGATGTGTACGGTACTCGTCGAAAATAAAAATGACCCAAACCTACGTATCTGTGCTATCTCCGCGGTGAAGCAACAAGGGAACTTAACATTGCGGAAGTCTTGCCGTGAGTAAAAAGGTATTTGCGTGACAGGATGATAGGGCAACATTCACGCACCTGATGTGGCGTTGGCATATAAGAATGTTTGCTGGGGTTGTTTTTCAGGAGTAATGCAACTATGAAAGATGTTGAACTCTTGTTTGCTACCCTGTAAGTTAATATCGCAAAGAAAATGAGTGTCTTCTGAGGGAAAATGCTGCATTTCGTAGGACATTCAAATACAAAACTAAAAAAATACTGATTTTTTAAGCATAGTAAACCCTCGAGAGTAACGAAAACAATTAAAACGTCCCCAGTGACAGCACTTGCCGAAAGAGACACAACTCCGCGAATGATCCGGATGCCTAAGCAATAAGGCACAATTAATGGAAAATTATAAACACTTTGAGTGCAAAAGAGAGGAGTTTTTACTTTACACAAACAAGAAACACGGTCACAATCCGACAGGACGTCTTAAAATGGCATAATTTGATAACAATGATGTTAAAGAAAAACGAAGCTTTATGAATCATATGTACATTCCACAATAATTTATCTTGATTACTAATTAAAGTTGCTGACGTATCCTGACCACGTTATCTATAGTAAGTGCATCATTTCAGAACAGATTTCAAGCATGGATTGACAGAACTCCAAGTGAGAGCACTTTCTTCACGTGAAAAGTCCCTTTTTTAGGCTGCGGTCCCACTAGCCGAATAACCATGGTTATTATAACCTTTTCTTTGGAAACCGCTGTCCCAGGAATAGGAAAAGTGAGAGATTTCCAAGGAAATGGTTATAATAACCATGGTTATTCGGCTAGTGGGACCACAGCCTTAGACATGATAAAAATACTTTTTACTTTTTACAGCAATTTATGCGTAATAGATCTTACGGTGAATAACTAGCCAAGATTTCTAATAAATAATAGCAAACGACAACCTATTATGATGGTTATATTTGGGACCAATGGGCAATATTGTTATTGAGACCATGGGTATTTCTCGCTCCAAATTACGAGTGTTCTTTCTTTTTTAGGGATGAAGCACTAATCTGGTTGCGAGTATCTACACATCTTAAATTATGTTTCGACTCTAAAATACGCGGATTTAGGAGTTGCATATACCGTTTAAAGGACAACACCCCATCAATGATGTTCAGCAGGGAAAAGAGCCCGAATCTACCTTACACGATTTTTCGTATTATTTCCTATTACTGTATTAAATGGTAAACTTTTCTTACGATGTAAGAATAACGATTCCCTACGACACATTTGAACTACGCCAAGAAAAGGTATTTTGCAGAAAGAGCGCTGCCATCTTGAGAAGCACGAGGACCAAGTGTACCAGTTAGATGCAACACACAAGCTCGGCTCGTGTAACTTAAGTGACGCTTTAAGCTTTAAGACACGATCGTATATCGATACAATTTAAAATGATACATGTATTCTATTTTAATTTTGTGGCTACACTTTCGAGACTACTATTAACGCAACAAAATAAAGATAACATATCCGTTCAAAGGACCACCTTAAAATTCTAAATGTAGATAAGCTCCTTTGAATAATAAGGTGAGCCACAATTTCAGACTAAAAGAAGTCTATTTGTCAACCTATTGGAAGCTTTCAAAAATCTGACAATGACCATTGAATTCAGATATAACGTCCAAGTTTTACCAGAGTAAGTATACTGTGGCTATTACATTTATGTGTGTAATGCACGTTATTATGACAATTTGATAAATTATGCACGGCGTTACATTAGAACGGTAACATTCTAACAAGTCAAAAGGGATTTTACCATACGAAATCCGTCGTAAACCCAATTAAATAAAGTCACAGAAGGTACAAACTGGTTATGACCATCACACAATGAGTTGACATATGCTATAAGTGCAAATTAATTATTTTTATCTCACATTCGCGAATATACACTGAGACACAGAACCTCTCCACAAGACATCATGTGAGTAACTGATGCAGGGTTGCCAGATTTATTTTTAGTCAGGAAACCAAAGTAACCTACAAAACAAACCAAAAATAAACCAATTAGTTAAATATATATTTAACTAATTTAATTAATAAATATATATTTAACTAGTTATGTAAATGTAAAAATATAACTAAATATATAGAATATAGATATATGTATTAAAATATCACAGAAGAAAAAATATTTCTATTGTAAGTTATGGAGAACTGGGATGCTACCGCGATTTCTTTTCTCGTTAATTAATACAATGTTAGAAAAATCCAGAATTAAAATTGTACGAGTCATAAAACACAAGCTCTCCAAAAGAATGTTAAACATCCCATTCAATCATTTTATTATGAAAATGAGATCATTATTTTTTGGGAATTGAAACCCATAGGAACTTCCTTTGGCATTAATACATCGCAAATGAAATTGCATATGAAAGAGATTCAATTAATATGATTACATGCGAGTGTTTTTCATGTTTAACGAAAGTTGGAAACACGTGCAGAGCGAAAAACATACAATCATGCATTTAAACGCAGAAAAGAACGATACAAATGACGCAACAAATACGGAAACTGCGTACTGCATGGATTAAACAGATCATTAATCAAAATATAGCAAAACTGAGAGATCTTGATCTTCAGTTTCACCATGAATATTCTCATTGTACATTTTGCTGGTAAATTGCTGAACCCATTCCAGCCGACACAGTGTATTTCTTGCAACATAAACTTCTACTTGAAAGGTACGACTTAACTCTAACAACCGAGTCGAGCATTTTGATCTGCATTCTATTACGAAGTTTACTCTTCGCGTAGGTGACTTGAGAAAATACTCTCTCTACGAAAGCGTTTGGTATGGGCAGAGATAAGCAGGCCAAGCAATAGTCAGCTAACTCCTTAAATGCAAAACCTGCTAGTACATTCTGATAATTTCTGACTGAGACCCAGAACTTGACTGAATCTTTGGGAATGGTTGAAGTTTTAAACAGATCCGTGTCAGTCCAGATGATAAGGCTAACTTTTCTGTACTGGTCTTCTATTAACAGGGCATTTGTTCCCATTAGGTGTCTCAGAGGAAGCTCACCAAAATTTACCTTGTCCACTTGAGAAAGGACTCGACTTGGCGACAAATACGACAATCCACGAAATACTTCCGTGTTTTCCGGAAGACGAGACTCAAGAGAAACTTCAAACATCTCCCTTGGACAGTCTCAAAAATTTTTTCAGCACACTCTTTAGTGCCCGAAGATTGATTTTGGATAAACGCTCCACATTCAAAAGAAAATTTCGCCCCGAAATCTACATGGGAAAGTGGTTTTTGATACCCTCTGACGTCAAAACTCTATCCTTCACGCTTTTGTGGTGGAGAGAGAGCTCACGAACAAGCTTTTCGGAATCCACACTGGCACTTTGGAATAGTGCGTTAATTTGCTCAAATTCCCTCACGATGGGCGTCAGAAACACAATCAGGAGGTACACGGAGTCGTTTCTCAGCATATTGCTGATCGACGAAACCTTGTATCTCACACTAGCCGGAGCTTTGAGTTCCATTTGACTAAAGTAAGCCTCCCAAGTAGCACAGGTCCGTCGAAAAGTTATCCTTTTCTGACGGATTGACAACTCAGCACGACGTTTGCCTCAACGCAATGGTGACATCCAACTGTCAATGGTATGCGTTGTTGACATATGACGACGCGGCGACGTCAACAAAGGAAGGTCGGGAGGCGTCATTTTGCGACTCAACAATGACGTCATCCGTGTACCTTCAAAGAACGTCTCTATTAGAATTTCTCTAGACGTGCAAAATTGACTGTTTGAAGACGTTGAAATATGACGTAAAAAGCAGGTCTACTTGCAAAGTCATGGCGACCGACTTGTGTGACTTTCTGACGACGTCATAATATACATCAAACGCAAAGTCGAATCGAGACGTTATTTGGACATCTGTTTTATCCTCGCATTTTCTACGTATATTAATTACATCTACAAGGATCCCTTTTATTGATTACTTAAATTCGCGAACAAGTGAATGATTTTATTATAAATTCGAAGTCGTCAAATTACAAAATACTAAAAAATAACAAAAATGTAGTGAACAAGAAACTATGAAAAGGACATGGAATAGTATTATAAAAATACAGATGACGGAAGAACGGAAGTAAATTTTGGAAGAACAAATATCACAAAATTCGGGTTTTACAAGAGAATTCATGGACACGTATAAAACCACTAAAAGCACAAATCAATTTAAGTATAGGCATTATAAAAACGAAACATTTTAAGTTAATGAAAAATTTTCGGAAAATCAAAATAGTCAAACATTTATTTTTTCCAGTATAGCTTTTATTTATTTTTTTGAAAATCTGCAATTGTTTCTATCGCAAACCAGAAGTTTAAAAGGCACCCTCTTCTTCTTCATTGTCCAGGACACACTTTTTTCCGCCCGCTGATCTCTTCGGCGCATGTTTCAGGAACAAGCTTGTTTCTTCTTTAAAAGAAGCGAAGTCCACCTC
>JAHZNP010001306.1:0-21806 GCA_020615345.1 Triops cancriformis
TCTTCTTGTAAAGACCACTTCACTTTCCAGAGCATAAGCTCTTGCTTTAAACAATCTGTCTCAGGAAGGAGACCTCCGTAAGTTTCAATCAAAGAGTTAGTGTCTAATTGTTCTATATCTTTCGTGACGACTCTAGAAGGAATTAAATAGAAGGAATTAAAAATTTTAAAAAATATTCGAGAAAACATTTCGGGGGGGGTTATAACCCCCTAACCCCCCTGGATACGGGGGTGGTGACGTAATACCATTTTTTCGGTAAAGAAAACTGGGGCTTTCGGATATCTTTGCAGTTGCAAAAATGGTTGTATTGAATATCAGGGTATATAGCCGCACAATGAGCGAAAGGTGATTTCATAAAAAAAGTTTATCCGCTGTCCCGGACGTGAAACGTTCACAAGAAGAATAGGAGAGAGCAGTAAACGTCTCATAATAAAATTTTTATTCAATTCCATACATCAAAAACTCAAGTAGGCCTATTAGAGAAGCTCTGTATTGCTTTATTTAAGTAAGCCACAATTAAGTAAAAGCGAAATTGCTATTTTGCCATTAGTTTTCGCAAAATAGCACTACATAAGACAGTTCTTATTCAGCAAAAATGACTGAACCTAGCTGACTGTAAGCGCTCCCTTTGCTAGGGATTAGAGGTCTTAAAAGGGTCTCAGAGGCCGCAAAATGCGAACACACGCACACACCGCAAGTTCAGGTCCGCAGAAACTCGCGGGAAAGTATGCGCAGAAAATCGTGGTGTGTGCGGCCGTCTTTACGCACGTCAGTTTGATAAGAATGGGCATATCTGACTCTCTCGGATAGCGGTTATAAGGAGTGGTTTGCCTATCGCTTTTTCGAAAGGACCACGTGAAAAAGTCAGTAGCCTGTAACAGAAAACTGAACCAAGCGTTTCAGCCTCAGTGATAGCTGGACAGCCAAAGAACAAATGAAATAGTCGGCCAACACACATTTTGCGAAACCTACGGGAAACCTCAACTTATTTTTTATATGCTGTAATAAAGATAAAAAATTCACGGCGTACTAATAATATACAATACGTTGAAAAACATTTGACATAAAAGGCCGATTAACTCATCCAGAGTGGTTCGCTGATCAGACTCTGGCTCCGCCCCCAAATAAACAACAACAGCGGCAAAGCGTTGAAAGCTAGTGAGGACGCCATGGGTCTACCATTAAAACACCGTACAAACTTCCTATGAAAAAAGTCATGGCAGAATTGGACCACAGTGAAAGCGAAAAAAGTCATTTGGAAGAATTACACAATTCAATTGAAATATTAAATCGTGGTAACGTTGCAAAGCTTTCTGAGCTTAAAAAAAGTACTGCCAGAAACTATGCTATAAATCAACATAGCAAAAGTCCAGCAACAGGAGGCCTCCATCAGGTCAGTGGTATACTTCAGAAATCCCATTCATGACATATTTCACGTTTACAGTTAAAGGCTGCCGAATCTGAGAAATCCCCTGCTCCAGTTTTCCGTACTCCCCGAAAACTTGCATCCGAAATGTCTTCCATAGCCCCAGACTCAACGTCTTCTACTAAACGCAAACGTCGGACTTTCTCGCCAGTAAAAACGCCACGTAAACTGCGTTCCGTTTCACCAATTTCGATTGACGTTACTCGTCAGTGTGAAGAAAGCGACTTGGATGCAGCATTGGATGAAAAAGCAGCTAAGAAAGGACTGAATGCTGTTAATGTTAAGAACCTCATCAAAGTAAAGAAAATTAAGTTATTGATACGTTGCTTTCTCTTTTAAGCACATTCTCTGCCTTTTTTTACATATTAATGATAACTTTTTGTTTTTTAGAATATTTTAACCCATGAAAGCGTTGTTCGGTTGGTTAAAAACGCCATGGATGGTAAACCGACTTCATCCGAAGATGTCTTGGAATATGCGTATCGATTAACGAGATCTAAAACCAGAACAAGGTAAGAATAATAATTTATGCACAGCTCGTTCCATTTTTCTTTTTTTTTCGGGGTTTCTAATATCCATACCCGCGCAACGGCTTTTTCCTACATTGTTGTTTTTCGTACTTTATTTAAACCTTATGTTCAGTTGTTTGACCTTCGAAAATTTATTTCAATTTAGCCGACCTGAAAATACTATATTTCAGATAGATTTATTTGATTGGACGTCAAACAATTTTTATGCATTTAATGTAAACTGAAATACACTTTCCTTGAACTCCCCAAAAGCAGACGGGAGGACAGTCTACTTAAGTGTGCGTCAAGTAAAAAAAAAATTATAAGGCACGCTTAGCGAAAAGCACACCTCGCAGAGTTTGATGAAAAAACGTTTAAAGAATCTAATGAGCAAAATCAGATCGCAGTCAAGAAATTGAGATCAAAAGACCACAGAAAAAGTGTATGTGTTATTTGGCTCGTAAAACCCAGATACTGAGAAGAGCATGCAAACGGCACGCAAGCCATTAGAGCAATTTTTTGCCGTCGTTTTAATATATTTTCAATTTGTAGAGAGGTTTTCATATTTATGACATGTCGTCGTATCGTTTATTTTTTTACGAGGATAATGGTGTTTTGATCTTTGAATTCTTCATGCTATAATTAGCTCTAATGAAAGGAAGTTCACACTCCTATTGAATGCATCTTACGGCTGTAGTTTAGAGGATGCCGGAGATATAGTATCTAGGCTTTTCCCATTAACACCCGTAATTCAGTAAATTGCAATATTGCAACTTCGCGTTTGGACAATAGTGTATAGCACAGTAAGAACCGTTTGTGACCAATATGACCTTACCCCTGGTCTCCTGACAGAAGTTGTCATTTTTAGTAAAGTGTTATAACTGTGTTCCGAATGTCGAGAGACCCCCAAAACAATCGGTTTCTTTCAGTTGCTTACAAGCTTTAAGCCTTCAAAATTTTGGGTAGTGCTCCTTAGTTCGCAACAAAATTTAGATGCCACTAGTCCTTCTGGTAGCTCGTTAATTCTCTTCGGTCGTTTTCTGTTACTCTGTCTGTAGTTTGTAAAGAGAGATTTCTTTCTGGAATTGTTTAAAAATTGCTAGAAAATTGCAAGTTTAAGGAACTCGAACCGTAAAATGGCCCACCAATGTCATATTGAAACGGGCCATTACCTTCCGTAACTATGAATGAAAACGCACAGAATTTATTGAAAAGGCCAAAATTGCCAAATGGGAGTTTGAAGTGGGTTGAGTACATCTAATGAACAATGTAATCCTGTGTATTGTAAACTAGAAGCCGTGATCTCGTGGATTCCGTAAGATTTGCAGGATAGGTCGTGTTAGGAGCCTTTTTGAAATCGGGGTGTTTGACTTGACGTCTCTCAAAACGTGGTTGAATTTCAAAAGTTTTGACTGTCGGTGTCTTTTAAATATAGGAATTTCTCCTTTAATGACCTTTATTTAAAAAGTCGTGTGAGGGTGGCCAACTTTCTATAACCTGAAATAAGGGGTTGTTTTCTACGAATAATTAAAGTGCAGTCACAGGTGGCAAATGGCAATTTGTTCAATTAGGATACTGCGTTCGGACAGTTGAACATTTCTGCCGTAGCTTACTGTTCTGAATGTTGCAGCTTCAGTTGCGAAGGTAGCTAGTGCGGGTTGTTCCTTTTTTTTCTCTAAGCGTTTTCGTTAATAGGCACCTGGGATGTTTGCTTTTTATAATATTAAGTATCATGTGGTACCTTAGCGTACGTAACATTGTAGATGCTCGTTTAATTAATTTGAAAGAGACGTGTCATAAACTCTCATCGTTTTATGATTGTGCGATTGATGTGTGTAAAGTATCTTAGAGTTCAATGGTTCTCTTGAAGGTCTCATTTTGGGAACTTTGATTGTTTTCGTTTGTACAGGAACAAGTATGTCAGCTTGGGGATGTTGTTGCGCTTCTGTGAGGTTGTCTGTTTAGTTGGGTTTGATTAAAAGTAGGTGACAATTTTCTGTTTAAGTTCGGGTTGTTAGGGAACGAGGACTTCCTGTTTGGGCTCACGTTTCCACTTTCCGTTCAAACTCTTTTTTTCCTACTCTGAGTTCCAAAGACACGCAGGTCAGTTTAGTTTTCACGACTCCGCTCCCACGCAAAGAAAGAAAATGCATTTCAGTACGGGTACAGTAAATAAGTCTAACTCCCATACATTATTCTTCTACGAAACCTTTTTGGAATTCGAAAAATGTCAGCACTCTTTTTTATGCAAGTTACATCAAATCAAGTTACGCCGAATAGTGAAACCGCTAGCTGAATGAAGTCAAATGTGAAGTCAAATCAGTGGTGCCATAAAGTCAGAATGAACACAAATGTGGTCAGAATAGCCAAGTTGACTTTTGTCCAAGTCTGAATCAAAAGTTATTAATTGTCCGTTATTGTGGCCTGGCTTATAAATATTTTTTCAGAAATATATTCTACTTTTTCAGCTTAGAATGATGAACTTTTGAATTGATTGGGGCTGCACATGTGCAAGATTATTCGCTATCGTGGTGGTTCTTTTACGATTGTCTCATAACCACATTTATTTTTTAAAAATAAGTTTAGTTTTTTCTTAGTTTCTTTTTAATTTGTTTGACGTTGCCACACTTTGGACTAACTCGCAGTATGTTTTTATTTTACGTAGTTGTGCAAGTTCACGAGCACAATCGACTCTGCCTCCGGGTTCGCCCTTATCAACGGCTTGTCTTATTGCGCAAGAATTTTCGGAAGATTCGAGTGGCGAAGATTACCAACCAGGCGAAGAAGAAGAAGTATGTTCTGTTTTAGTGTGTTACCAAAAATATTAATGCATTTTTATCTTTCCTCCTTTCCGTGCCGAAGAGTGACGATGAAAGTATTATGTCACCCAGGACAATTAGTAACATGGGTTCTCCGTCTACGCCGAGTACCAGCAGCACACGGAGTGCGACTAAAGAATCTGGGGAAGGCACACCCAAGACGCCTCAGGCGGAGACGTTCAAGCGTCCTCTTGCGTTGCATAAAAAGGCCTTGAATTTCGATGAAGCGGAAGCCGACAAGATCGGGCTACGAACGCGCTCTCGATTACACCTCAAAGACACTCCTCTGGAGCAAATCGAAGCCTCGTTCGTGCCGCCGGATATCACGGTAGACATGTACGACATGGAGTGTGACGATGAAGATTGGAAGAACTTCTTACGCGAGTTTGCTCTGCCGTCCAAATTCGCCTGCAACGAGGTGGCAGACGATGACGAAGCGGACCCTGAGTACAACATACTAGAAGACGAAGAAGAACCAGAAGAAGATCGCGAAGAATTGCGAAAAGACCGAGCGGTCCAAATCTCCAAGCAAGAAGTCCAACAGTTAATCTCCGAGCTGGTGCACGATCTCGAATCGAGTGAAGATGAGGCCGAAAATGATATTCACCCCACCTTTCCCACCTTTGCCGCCTCGGCGCCGCCTCCTGCTCTTGATCCTGTTCCTCCTGCGCCTCCTCCTCCTTCGTTGGAAATGGCTCCTTTACCACTTATTGCAACAGAAATGGCTGCTGTAGAATCTGTTCCATCTCCGGAAAAATTTAGTCATCCTCTGCCCTCGGATTCCACTACCGCTACGTCGCCTCCAGTATTTTCGTCTTATACCATTGCTGTGCAGAATTTTCAGAATTCGAACTGCGTTCTAGTTCCTGTAATGGAACTAAGGCTAGAGCAACCTGCCCCGACATGGGAACATATCGAAGCGGAACGAATCTTTCGTTTGCGTCTGGAGGAGCAATTGCGGAAGCACGTGCAGTTGCTGACGCAAGTGGCGCTCATTAGCGCACAACAACCCGAGTTTGTCCAACAAACGCAGGAATGTAAACAAATGTTGAATTCGCTTGAAACGCTGGTGAAGAATCAAACCAAACCTTTGCAAGTATGCAACCTTGCCGAAGCCCACCGCTTGACCGAAACGTGGTCCAAACACGTCCAGTTTCACCCAGATTTCCGTTACCGGAAGCAGTTGGAAGGCAAGAAATTCAACGCGCGCACGCCGCTGCGAATGGGACTGGAATTCAGGAAGGATTTAGTAACATTAATGCGGCAAAGCCGCGTATTCCTATATCCAGATTTACTACCCTTCTCTCCGTACTTTCGTCTACCCGAGAATCTTCCCGAAACTTCCATCGGCTCGCCGGTCGAAGATCAGTTGCTGGCTATGGCGTTAGAGCGGTTCCATGCCCAAACAGAGAAAACGTATCGGCATTGGGGCGTGGCCGTAGTCAAGCACGAGCTCATCAAAGCCATTCAGGTGAATTACATGCCATGGTTAAGCCTGAAAAAGCTGGAAGCCAGGATTGATCGATTGAGACGCCCGAAAATTAAACAAGGCAACCCAGTCCAGTATTACTTCATGTACGGAAAAGCGCCAGACCTCGACCGTTCTATACAACATTTTGACCCTTACCGGAGGCTACAAGACGTCCCGGGTGAACTTTTGCCCCCGAGATGGCAAGGCATACTTGGCCCGACGTTTAGCCCCACCCATAAAGCTCGGAAACCTCTGGGTACGCAAACACCCACTCATCTTCCTTGGGAGAAAGCTAAGCAACCTGCGAAGAGAAGCCAAAGCTATGCTGTGGATACCAAAGCAAAAGCGAAAAAAAGTACGAGCGAAAGTATCCTGACACCAGAGAAAGTATTGGAAACTACTGAACCGTCGATGTACACGTTGTGTCGGACGCCTGAACCGACCGTTTCGGATGTAGAAAACGATCCCAATGTGAATCTGTTGCAGAGTGTCTCCCAAGTTATACCGACCAGTATCGGGAATGTGATTTTAAGCATGCCCATGCTTTACACGCCGCAAAAGGCATCAGACACACCCTTGAAAGTGCCCCTAAAGCTGATCAACTCGCCGGTGAAACGATCTCCACGTAAAAAGAACCCTCCTTCCTCGAAAAAGAACTCATCTTCTGTCGTCTCGCCTGTGAAGGCTGCGACGTTACCGGACGGTCATACGAGCAGAAGTGAAACCGCCCCTAAAAAGCCCAAACGTTACGTGATGTTGAAGACAACTGGTCCGAATACCGCCATTGCGGGCAATGTGTGGGTTCCTCCGGAATACGAGTCGTGTTGTATCAAGTCCGTAGAAGAATTAAAGGCCAAACTGGGAATTGAGCCGGTGACATCGACGCCGTTCAAGATGGCGCTGCCCCGACGGTTTAAACAGGAGCGGGTGGAAAGGGACGAAGCGTCCTCAGATTCGGAGCTAGAAACCGGTATCGACAAAACAGTGGAGAGACTGCGCATTACCAAATCGTTTCATAGTAACAGTGAAAGAAGAATAGCAGAGGAGGTTCACTCTACGAGAAATGATAGTTGTGACGGTGAAACGAGGCCAATATCGACGGATATATCGGAAATCGAACATCCCGTCGACCACAACACATTTGTGTGTGGTAAACAAGCTGCAAACACCAACAATGAAAACCCATCCGCGACCGAACCGCCGCCAGTGAGTTCGAACTCAGCTGCCACTACCGCTGGTGAAGCGGTTAGTAGCCAACGTAAGGTTGCAGTGGGAACTGGTGCGGGCGGCGATGGGGAGCGAGAGAAGGATTCGAGTCCTCCGAAGAAGCTTCCGGATGACAAAATAGAGGAAGAAGAAACGGAAAAGGAGCGAGAAGATGATAAAACAGATAGCCAAGCTGATTTAGCAGCGTTCATGCAAGCTTCGGTGACCATAAAACCCCCAAAACGGAGTAGGGGGTCGAAGCAACAAAGAAAAAAGCTAAAAGAGGAAAAGGTGACACGAGGCGTCATTGCGTCTATTGAAGCACAGTCGCCGGAGAAGGTTGATGCGGACAAGGGAGCTTTTGCAGAAAAATATTTTAGGGATGTTCGAGAAGCGTTGGAAACCACCGACCCGGAGAACTATCGCCGATTTGTGTTAACCTTAGCCCAAGTCCAACATACTGGGTTTAATGCAGTTAAGGTTTATGAGGACTTGAAAGATATACTGAAGAATCATCCGTTGCTGTTGGAGGAGTTTGTCGGGTTCTTAACTCCGTTACAAGCGATTCAAATTGGCAAGCAATTCGAACACTTCATGATTACGAAGATGAGAGACTTCTTCGCTAAGCTCCAGGTAAGGAAAGCTGCCATATTCTTACATATCCAGTAAGTCCGGTGCTGCCCAGCAGAAGAAAACCACTGAATGCAGTAGTTGGTTTTGCTTGTATAGCACAGCATGAAGCAAAAATTGATTTGTATATGCAGAATTAGACGGTGGTTGTCAGGGTTACTTAACGCATTAATTTTGTGGCTCCATGAAGTTTTAAAAGTATTAATCTATATTTGGAAACTTCGTTTACGTTTTATAGTGTAATTCTTAACGTAATTCTTCCATTCTAAAGTTAGTAAGAGTTTGCATTAAGGGCTGAATTTTAGCGGGAAAGATCCTTTTGTAAGTCATATCTTTACTACCAGTTAGTGCTTTATCTTCAGACACGCGTTTGATGTCACATTGGACGGATTCATTTGGCACGACATACGATTTACTAATAGGACGAATTAAGATAAATCGTTTAACGAGCTTCTTTTTTCAGGTGCAGTATTCAGATAACAAAAACCGCTTAAAGAAGATAGTAAAAACGTTAAGTGAAATTCAAGCCCAGCCCGGAGTGACGGTTGGTCAAGTTAAAGCAGCCATCTTGCCTCTGCTGAAAGGTTATCCCCACCTGGTTGATACATTTCTGCAGCTTTTCCCCCAAGAAGCTCCGCCCTTCAAGTAACCTTGCAGTACCAATGACTACCAATATCTTTTCAATTTTCCTACTTACTCATAACACTTGTCTGTCTGAAAAGCTTGTTAGACTGTCAGGATTTCGAGGAAATTGAGATGCTCGAGTCAGACAAGTCAGGTAGTAGCGATTTTGAAACTATTACCCTTCCCGATACGGAGGATTCGTATGGAACGGATAAGTGTCCTTGCAGTTGCCACGAAGTTGAAACCAAACCTCGTCAAAATCACTGTGTGCAATGCACAAAGGTAACCATTAAGTAAAACTAATAAGATAATAATTTCTTAAAAAAATAATGTTGTTCTTAGATCGCAGAAAGTAAAGCATCCGCTCACGCTGGTAAATCTGTTAAGCTCGTAACGATCCCAACACCCAAAGGATCTTCTTCGCCTAGCGGTAGTTTGAAGAAGTCTTCTCCGCGTAGACAAGTCAAATCTCGTACTGCGAAGAAAAAGTAGTCTCAGATTCTTAATGGTTTTGTATTATGCCTTGTAAAAATAATGTGTTTCCACCTCAACTATTTTTCTTACGAACGATAAAATATCGCACATGAATATATAAACACATATCCAGAGCCGACGCTTTGTATACTATCGCAGAATAAAAGTGTTTTCTTACAATCATGGGAGTATTCTAAACAAGTTTATAATTTTTTTTTTTACATTTTGTCAACCGTTTTCTTTCAATTTGTTTTTCGATTTTTGTTTCCGGCGCTGTGGGTTTTAATGTTTCATGAGATTAGCACTAAATTTTCAGTTCGGATGAAGAGGGATGACATGTTTGGCTCCAAACGGGGGTGAATAAGTGATCCCAACGTCTTGAAATGCTTGCTGGGGAATGGCGAGATTATAAAGGTACAGTTTGCCCCGGTCCTCGCCATGGGCTAAAGGTAAACCGGGTATTAACGTGCACTTGATCTTTAGACTGGGTAACGCGGACGACAAAGGCGGATCGAGGGCGATGATGGGCGCTGATTGCGAATTGGCCCAATTGATCGCTACGGTCTTGAACGCTACGCTGGGACCAGAACTGTCGGCCAGGAACGGATCCTCCAACGCGGCGATGATAAGATCGACTCGTTGGTCCGATAACGGTTGTATGGAAGTTACGATGAATTGACCTGTAGCACGGTACAGCGCCAATTCTTGCGCCACCGTAGCGCCACACTGCGGGTTCGGGTCAATAACTACAGCAGTTCGCACGCCGTGCGAGGCTAAATGGCGTGCTGTACAGATGGCGCCACTCGCTTCCTCATGGACGCCTGCCAAAACGCACACGAATGGCGTTTGGTGGGCGTTTTTGGGTATGAGGCGGTGCACGCCACCTACGAGCTGTACAGCCATGTCGGTCGTAGCTCTTGCGGTCAACTCGGCACGACGCTGGCTTGTCAGGCCGTACGACTCGGCTTGCGATAACAATTTGCTCCGTAAGGTGAGGCTCACACTGGGGACGATTAAACCGGTATCTAATTCATACGCAAAAATAGAGTAATCATGTAAGAACCCATTGCAAAAATGATGAGAGAAATAGAATAAGCAAAAACGATAGCTAAGTTGCAATTTCAATTACAAACAAACTATTGTTGTGTAAAAAAAAGCCGAACTGTCAATGTTCACGCCTTTTTTTATTTCGGTTCCCAACGTAGGCTCGCGCCTATTGTCGGTTTCATTTAGTCAGGTACAATTAAAGGTATCACTTTCACTCATTGTTGTTCACGCCTTACTTTGCTTTATAAAAAGAAAAGACTTGAAAACAAATCTAATGTGGAAGAGCGTCAAAAGTATCAGTATAACCGGAGTTTAACAAAATTAAAACAAATGGCTTGCTAGTTACTAAAGTACAATGTCTCGCTTAGACTCACATAAGAAAGAGTAGATTGTATGGATTGTTCTAACAAAGCCTGCTGAACACTACTTTAAGACGTATTTAGCACTTGTGTTGGATTTACTGAAATTTGCGCTTTTTCTCTACTGTGCTTATCACGACTGATTTACCTGTTACGAATTCTTTCAAAGATGGTTCAGGAAAATTAATTTGACGATAAGTCGGCGGCGCAGCGGTAAGAACATTTTCGTCATATTTATAATTTTGTTTTACAACGTTCGTCTCCACTAATCTGATGACGTCAGGTTTTTGTGCCGCAGAGATTTCTTGCATGATGGCCTACAAATTAACACAAACAAAATAAGATAAACAATGTGGCAAAAACGGAAGCATAGAACTGAGATAAATGAAAACAATTTTGTAGTAAAAGAATATTAAGCATTTGGGAAAGGTAAAAATAGTGGAAAGTGAAAAAATCACGAACCGATTGGAAAATTTAACAAAGTCGTAAAGAGGGCACAAAAAGAAAGAAAAAAGTAAGCAGCTTCAAACAGGTAAGGAAACAAATAGCGCAATAATACTTGTTTGTTAAATAGCGCCAAATTCTTTTCGAAATCAAAATCATCTTGAAAATTGATTTCCTCGCCAAAACAGGCATCGTCTTTTTCTTGGCGCGTTCTGGGTCGTTCTTTCTTTAGTGGAGTTCGCTGCCCATCGCTTCCTGCTAAAAGTAAGAAGTATTAGAAGACGTAGGAAGGAAAGAGGTTTCACTGAGAGAAATACCACTACCATACTGCTGGCGATCGTCGGTGAATTTTCGCGGCGAATCCTTCGGCTGGAAGCGTTGGAACGCTCCGCCTTCACTTCCAGTACGTCCCATTTTTCTTAAGTTTGTATCCGGATGGGAATCTTGCCGTTGGAGGGGACGAATTGGTTGTCTTTTAGATTCCTCTAGAACACCGATTGCTTCGTTTTTGATGTTCGGTTGCGATAATATATTTAAAGCCAGGATATCACAGGCACTAAGGGGCAAATTTAGTAGTTTCAATAGAACAATGATTGTCGTAGGTTACCTAAGTGTGACTTCGTCCACTTGGCAGCGTAAACCATTCCGAAAGACCTGCCTGAGCGAAATGGTTTGTTGGACAGCATCAACAGATGTGACCAAGCCTTGATAAACGCCTAATGTTTCCCCGCAATCAATAGAAATTGTGCAGCCTAAAAAGCGTTCAGTCATCTCTGTACTGTAGTTTTACCGCTTCGAAAAGAGCAAATAGTAACTGGAAGAAAGTTTCACTTTTCTGTTTTCACGCAATGTTTTCAGGAGTTCCCCCCGCTGCCGTTGGGATACCACGGCGCTGTATGCAATCGGACTTGCCCAGGTGCCCACAGAGGATAATCCATGGCGCGAACCTACAGTGGCCCGCTATTACTAACAGAAACACCTGAAGTTCAAGATGAGAACATGACACATTGATTTATGCATAACATATACATACATTAATACATTAGTAGTCACCAAATTATTACAAACTTAAACACAAATGTGATATGCGAACTCAAAAAGATTTAAATAAGGTCCCTGAGTTCCCAAGTATTGACCAGTTATGACGCAAGCAAACGTTCTGTTCCATTTTATTTGTTCTAACGTAAGAAGTACTATCTACCCTTAATCGTTCATGAGAAATCGCCTACTTAAAGAAGACGAAAAACAATCCGGAATTTAAGCTAATACCAAAATAAAATTAAATAGGTATTGATTTAACCGTATTTGTTCAGTTTTTCTTTTTACTTTGATTCCAATCTTTTTCTTTGTTACTTTGATTTCGACCTTTCTCTTTGTTTTTCAGTACATTCATTCAGACCTAGATGATCAAGTGACATTGTTTTCCCTCGTTTATTTGATCATTTGGTGCTCGATTTAATCTCAAGTGTAACTTTTTATTAACAGCGTATCACAGAGAACATTGAGAATATCATTATCTTCTCTGCACCGGCGTTTGTCCGAAGGCAAATCAAGCTTCATTCGTAAAACCGTCCTTTTGTGTCGATTTTCAAAATCTCGAACTTCCACTTCCCATTCGCAAGTGTCTGACCAACTGTGGACAAATAAGTTTCCTTTGTAAATCTCTTTCCGATTTCTTTAGGTAAGTGTATACTACGGCGCAATACCTCATTCCAAGCAGCATTAAGATCGGTTTATCTAAATTATTGCTCGTTTGATGGTTTTCAAATTCCGTAACTGCATCCAAGAAAGTGTGTTTGTCGTTGAAAGAAAATGTCGCTAAAATGCAGTCCAAATTTTCCTGACAAGCCTATAAAGATTATAAGAAAAGATACTCAAAACGAAGCGGAATTGAGCTTAATGATTACTGGTAAGATATGGCTGTATTTTTTGCTACTGCTTTCTCCAGCATCCCAGAACTGAAGTTTGCAAACGACGATTTTATCAGGCAACCTTACGGGCCAATACACGTCTGTTGCTCTTATACCCAAGGTTTCTGATGGATTCATCACGCTTTTTAAGTCAACTTGATCCGCCAAACGAGCAATAGCGTAGGTCTTCCCCATGGAAGCTTTTCCCGCCAGAAAAATTTTGAAATTCATTTGCTGTATGCCAGGCATCAAGCTAGGATACTCCAGAATTCCACATAGTTTCCTTTTCATTGTTGTCTGATTATACATTTGTTTGACGTAATTCATACCTTCTGATGTATTCACCCAGTCCCCATCAATCAAACCTAATCTTCTGTGTCCTATTTCGGACATTTCTTTCTGTTTACCTACAGGCAATTCGTCCAATACACACAGGCGCCTGCTGAATGCCCTTGCCTAACCAGCGTCCTTGGTTGTTGAAGGCGTTTCTGGCGTTCAGCCAACGTGAATGAAGATTTGCCAAAGACAGGATTTTTTCCACAAACACTTAAATGAAAGGCAAGAAGTTCCAGAATTTGAGAGTATTTATGACACGGATGTGGTTTCCATAGTCTCTAAGCAATTTTTTTAACTTTCTGAAGCATTGCACACGTTAAGTGAAAACAAGGGGAACAAAGAGATCAAGATCGCTAATAAATATTTGTTTTTAGAAGTTCGTTTATTTCCATGGGTTATCCACTCCTTTGGAATCAGACCGAGTCTTCGGAAATGGACCAACTTCATGTGCTGTACAGTACTGAGCAAAAAAAAAAATACTATGGGGAAACGAGGCTGAAATGGCCCTATCCCTTCGCTGCCAGACCCTTTCACCACCGCGAGTCCTGTGACAGGACGTTCTACCAATCAGCAGCTAAACCTATTTGCTTATTTTTAGTTTGCCCAGTTGTATTACTTATTGCTCTTTGTGTGGGTTCCTACTTATTTAGTAGTAAAACAGGAGATGCAACTTTTCTACGCTTTTTTCGTGAAATGTAAAACATAATAAATTATATTTGAATTCGCGCATAGCCTACAGTTCCTCAGCGGGCTCAGCGGGAGGCTAGAAAGTGCCAGTGACTTAAGACGAGTTCCATTTGCAACACTGGTGCGCACCGAGTTTTTGAAACACCGCAAATAGTTGTAAAAACTGAAGTTTTTGAAACACAGTATATGAGCCTCGTTTTATTTGTCTGACTACGCTGACGCCGTCTGACGGTGTAGTCCAACTGCGTTTTATTTGCTCTACACCACCGCTTATTGGCGTTTTACTTGTCAGGGAGTCAGACTCTTGTCAGACTCTGCGGGGCGGTGTAGCTGACTCTTTCTGACTTGGTCCAGAGACAAGCTGTCGAGTCAGGTTGAGTTCAGCGCCATTTTCAAAATTATCCCTGTGCCTTGATGGATCCTCTACTTTCGGACTCTGTTATTGAATTGTACGCTTTACTTTTTGAAGTAGAAGACATTTTATTAATCGCCTTAATTTCCCTGGAAAGCAGTATTAGTGAGGGCTTTTCAAATATCGCCTTGGAACACCAGAAACGCTTTATTTCAAAAGTGAAAAGTTTTTGTGAATATGTGCTATCGGAGATGAGTTCTGCACAATGTAAGTTCCACATGCGCATGGACAAAGAAATTTTTTTTATTGACATCATATGCGTGATCTATTGCTCGTTGCCTTTTACAAATTTCAAATTTAATCATATTGGTTATCAGGGTTGTGTTCTCGAGACCTTTTCTTGGTCTTAAGACCGGTCTCGAGGCCATGTAGGTCTCGGTCTCGGTCTTGTCTCGATTTTTTTTCTGATCTTGGTGTCGGTCTTGGTCTTAAAAAATTAACCCCAATCTTTGCCTTAGTATCGATGCCTTGGTCTCGATTTTAAACTTTGAATGAAACGTTTATGTAAGCGGAACTCACTGTAGTTTCAAATTAATTTAGTTCCGTTTTGCAATGTCCAAGTGGCCCTTTCTACCTTTCTAATCCTATTCGTTCTAAACGTTCATTTTTAACGGAGTTAGAGCTATGCTGTGAAAGCTACTTTTCGCGGAATTCTGAGGAATTGGTTTCAAATGTGCCTCCTTTCCCTACTGTAAACAAAACATTCAACGTATTGAGAATGTTTAGTTCTAATTGAATGCCAATCGGAAATGGAGCGCAAGATTGTTCCAGCAAAAGTTCCCGCTGTCATTTAATTCGATTTTAAAGACTTGCACTATTGTGACATTTCACGACAAAAATGGGTGGCGACGTGGAAGTTGTGTGCAACTCAGAAAGATTTTCGAGATACTTCTGGCACGACTTCTACTTTTGTAAGCTTTGTTCAGTTCATATAATTTAATTTTCTGCTGAAGGCTGAGTCTCAGTTACCAATTTTATTTAGGCTAAAAATCTGTAGTTTTTCTTGTCAAAAACAAGTGCAAAACAGATTAGAATTTCGAGACCGGTCTTTGGTCTCGATGGTTTTTTATCACTATTGTCTTGGTCTTGGTCTCGAAACTTGCGGTCTTGGTATTGTCTCGGTCTCTGGAAGTTTCTTCTGGTCTCGGTCTTGTCTTGGTCTCGATAAAGTCCGTCTTGATAACATCCCTGTTGGTTATGAATGTCACTTGTACAGGTTATGGATGTTTTTAGTTCATTGTTAAATTATGCTTGTGGGGTAAGTATACAGAATACGTATGGAAGACTTGGTTTTGAGATAAGTATTGGTTTTTCTTTTGAAATAGACATTCTGTGCTCATTTTTCTTTGCACAGACATTTCTTTGGACAAAGAGACATTTATCAGTTTCTCTTACTCAAGCTCCTCAAATGTGAAAGGTGTCATAACCAGAAAATGTGAAAGAGGGTAAAAATGTCTCGAGACTTAGACAGATTTGAAAATGGACGAGTTATTAAGGGTATAAAGAAAATATACGGAAAACATCCTGTTCCTAACAAGAATATTCCATTCTCGACCGTTTTATATTTTTGAGATTAGCTAAAAATGTATCAGGTTGATATTCAGCGTATAGTATTAGACAATGAAATATCTTGCTATCCGACTGTAGTAGATTACCAAACACTCACAGCTTTTCGTATTTCGCGCCATATCTGTTGGCGTGCAAGCGTCATACTGTTCCCACAGTAACTGTATTTACTGCCAGGTTGGCACTTGTATATGGCGGATTGTTGACCATTTGACAGAAACATTTTGGAAGTATAAAGAATGGCTCCCCAAACTGCCGATACAGACGAACTTTTCGACGTGAAATTGAATTACTACATCGGAAACTATCAGCACGCAATTAATGAAGCGCAGAAGCTTAAAGTATGCTAAACTTCGTAAATTACATCCTTTCCTTATTTATCGCCTCTGGATTTTAGGTGGCTACTCCTGAACTGAAATTGGAACGGGATGTGTTCTTGTTCAGGGCATATGTCGCGCAGAAAAAGTACGGCGTTGTTATCGATGAAGTCCATGGTGCATCGCCTCCTGAACTTCAAATCCTGAAATCTCTGGCTGAATATCTTTCTTCTCCTAGCAAGAGGTAAAAATCACATCATTTGAAGAACGCTAGGGTTAAAAGTTCTCGGGTCACTTGTAGGGATACTGTTGTAAACAAACTGGATCAACAGATTTCTGGTAATTTGGACCTTAGCAATAATCATCTTTTACTCGGCATTGCCACAATATACTTCAACGATGGAAATGTGGAATCGGCTTTGAAAGTGCTCCATCAATCAGAGAATCTTGAATGGTAATAAAGCCGACTTGTGTTCTTTACATTTATATATGCAGTATTACATTATTACATATATTACATTACAATATGCACTTTGGTGTTGTTAGTCGAGCTTTGATGCTTCAGACGTACTTGAAAATGGATCGTTTGGATCTTGCCCGGAAAGAACTGAAAAGTATGCAAGAGAAGGATGACGACGCTATTCTTACGCAGCTAGCTCAAGCGTGGGTCAACTTAGCATCAGTAAGAGAAGTTAGATTTGACATTAATTTTTGAAAAACATTATCCTCGAATTACGATCGCTTTAGCTGATTTTATTAGGGTGGTGATAAATTACAAGACGCTTACTATACGTTCCAAGAAATTGTGGACAAGAACAGTCCCACACCCACGCTTTTGAACGGTTTGGCCGCGTGTTACTTAGGTCAAGGCAAGTACGATGAAGCTGAGTCGGCATTGCAAGACGCGTTGGATAAAGACCCTAATCACCCAGATACACTGATTAATCTGATTGTGTTGTCTCAGCATATGGGCAAAGCTACGGAAGTAAGTTTCGAACATTTTCAACAGTTAGCTTATTCATACGATTATATTGTCGTAGGTGGCTAACAGATATTTAAGCCAGCTAAAAGATTCCTGGTCCGAACACCCGTTCGTTAAAGAACTGCAGGCCAAAGAAAGGAAGTTTGATCGCTTGGTGCGTCAGTACGCTCCGTCTGCCTGAAAAGCATTTGTTTATTACTAGCTGTCGGGAACTGAATGGCCAACTGGCCCCCAAAGATTTGTTACAACTATTCCACCTTCAAAATTCATTAATTAAAGTACAGAACTACCGAACGCGTATCTTTGTATTTTGAGCAATAAAAAATACAAGTAAAATACGTTAGGAAATATCAAATATGCTAGGAAATTTCTGATTTCTTCATAACTTACTTACTAATGCAATAAGGGAAAATTTACACCACGAGTAAACTGCTGTCGTCAGTACACATGATATTAACAAGAGGCTAAATGACGCCTTTTGTGCGCAAAATCTCCCGACATGTGCTAACACCTACTAATATAATCAACCCAAAATTAACTAAACTAACCTAACCCAGATAAAAAAAGATCATGATATATCATGGTTTATCATGAAATATCATGGTTTATCATGAAATATCATGGTTTATCATGATAAACCATGATATACCAAAACCATGATATAATTTTGTTTCAGATTTTTCTGACCACCCGTTTCAGAGTTATTGACTTGCAAAGTTTTGGCATTTTCGCGCCATGAGAAGCGTGGCGTCACGGAAGTCCTCCGCGCAAGAGAAGCGGCTTACGGGTGCGATCGTTTCACAGAGACAAACCTCGCGGTCAGGTTGCCTCGGGAGGTGCCCGTTAACCCTGTAGGACTGAGGGGTGGGGATGGTGGAGGAAGATAAGGCAGTATCGTCAGAGGCAGAATCGGTAACACGTTTTAGTGGATCAACGAGCTAACATTCCTGCTGGGAAAACTGTTGGCATGGAAAGTCGTAGTTGGCTCTGCGTGCCAAAATTCTTCAGTTTTGGCTCGTCTTCGGCTAGTGTGTGGTGTATAAACGCTGCTTATAGGCCTTTTCCAGTGAAGGTTCAATTGTACTGTGCCGCAGTTGTGCAGGGAACAGGCTGTTCCAGCGACGCTGTGCGTCGTTCCTGTGCCGCACAATGCTGTTCCAGCGACCTGTGCCTTGAACTGTGCCACCTATGGCGGCCCAGAGAGGACAACAGTCGGGAACACGAGAAAGTGACCCAGGAACTGAAACAACTGGTACGAACCGCACTTCCTACACTGACTGACATTTTCTCAGCACTTTTTCAGCACTTTTTCAGCACTTTCTCGCTCTTATTCACACTTCCTACAACGACTGACACTTTCTCAGCACTTTCTCGGGCTTATTCACACTTCCCGAACTGACTGACACTTTCTCAGCACTTTCTCGCTCTTATTCACACTTCCTACAACGACTGACACTTTCTCAGCACTTTCTCGGACTTATTCACACTTCCTAAAACGAACGACACTTTCTCAGACTTTCTCGGACTTATTCACACTTCCTACAACGACTGACACTTTCTCAGCACTTTCTCGCTCTTATTCACACTTCCCAAACTGACTGACACTTTCTCGGACTTATTCACACTTCCTACAACGACTGGCACTTTCTCAGCACTTTCTCGGACTTATTCACAATTCCTACAAATTATCGGGAACACGGGAACATTATCGCTGGTTTCGGGAACATCTTCAGACGCAAGGTCGCTTCCACACTGTCGTACAACACAAGCACAACAACTTGGGACCAAGACCGAAAGGCAAAAATATCTTCTTTCGCCTGGTGGCGCCCTTTCTGGCGCTTCTGATTAACATTACGAGAAATGTTTCTCTGCTTTGTCTAAGTACAAACATGGCTGAACTGTATTTTAAACCGAGGAAAAAACGTATTGTAATTGTGGAAGAATTTATTTATTTAAATGGCAACTATTTTACTGTTGGTAAAAATAATTGCAATACACTGTCGTATCGTAATTGTGGAATAATTTATTTATTTAAATGGCACTATTTTACTGTTGGTAAAAATAATTGCAATACACCGTGCTTGCTTCGGCCTATACTAATTCCGTACGTCCGGCTATCCTCCTTTCTTTTTCCTCAGTGATATATTCACAGGGACAGGCCTTTGCAAATCTAGCTTCAGATACAATACCACCTTTATTACTGGAAAGTTAAGTCTCAATTTTACTAAATTAGGGAGTATTTATATGAAACGTTTGTGGCCTTGTTTTTGACATTTTAAGGTTTATTTTCATTAGTGTAATCAGTACTACTGAAAAGTTTATACCACAAGATGCACGACAAAACCTCAGTCTTTCTGAGATCATCGACTAAACGATAAAATAAGGAGAAAGATTGTTTTCTTCGTATTCATCTTCTTTTTTTAAAAATAAATATCGGCGTGAGCAAAGCTCTTTGCCTAATTGTATTTGTCGGTCTCCGTTTATACATGCATAAGAGTGTATTTATAAGGTACTGAGTAACCGTTGGTCATTCCTGGTTTTAGAGTAGGGCTCTGTCTTGGTTATACATCTTTATCGTTACATTTTTAAAGCAACATACAGCTGGGAACATCTTTGTTTCTGTTAGGAAGGCTTGCGCGGTGAAATGGATTTTGTGCTTGGAAAACTCTCTTTGTAATTTTGCTCTGGATCTATTCAGCCATACACAGTTGAAAAAGATATGCTTAAGGTCTTGGGTGATTTGGTCACCGCATGGGCAGTAGGGATTGTCGGCTCTGTTAATTTTGTACAAGAATGCTCTTGTTGGGTAATGTGCGCAGCGGAGTTTGATAATTGATCCGGTGATCTGCTTATCGAAATCTAGTTTACAAATCGGTTTTGATTTCGGCGTTACGTTCAGGTCCAGTAGCGTTGATGGGGTTTTGCTCCAGTTTTCTATCCATTTGTCTTTGAAGAAGTGTTTTATTTTGTTACTTTTTAGCTCTGGTGGATTGAGTTTCGTGGACAGAAGGATTTCTTTAATCCTGTGTGAACATGATGCATAGGTTGGGTGCCTTGATTTCGGGGTGCTCAGTGCGGTAGTTGGATTCCTGGATATTGCGTAGTTAGTGAGTCTTTCTTCTTTCATCAAGTGTAAAGGGGGAATTCCTGCTTCGACTTCTAGTGCGGCCGTGGAGGACGTTTTTAATGCCGCTGTTATCATTAGTAATGCTTGTCGGTGTAGGTATTTGATGGTCGGTGAGCTAGCGAATTGGAAGTTACACCATGCAGGTAGGGCGTATAGTACTTTGGCGTAGAGGGTTGCTAGTATTAGTGTTCTTAGTTGATTGCATCTTACGGCACGCATGTTGTGGGACAGCGATCTTATTTTTTGTAAGACGCCGTTGCCTTCAGCGGCTAGGCGGGCGGTATGAAGTTTCCAAGACATCCTGGAGTCATACATGAGTCCCAGATATCGAACTGATGTGCTCGGGTGAATGGTGTTTTCGGCCCATGTGAGGGGGGGGGGGTGTCTTCTGGGATGCGTTTCCTTGTGAAGTGAATCAGTTCGGTTTTATTTTGGCTGAATGTTAAATGGGTTTCCTTGCTCCATTTTTCTAGTGACTTTAGAGCGTTTTTTAGCAGTTTAATATTGACTTTGCCATTCGATCCGGTGACACACTGCATAAAAAGTCCCCCTTCTTTGGGGGCAAATAAATACCCAAAACGGTGGGAGCCACATGGTTTTTTTTTAATACCTGAAAAAAATTTGGGGGCTACTGTGTTAAAAACGGTATATATAACCTTCTGAAACCGGTATCTACAAAACCCCAAAACACGTATTTTTTAAATTCTAGAATCAGGGCTATCAGCCCCGTTAACAAGTATTTAAAAATGTTCTTTTCTGAAGACGAAAATACAAAAAGTTTGCATATTTAAATACCCAATTTAGAAGTATAGAACTTCCTTATTTGGGAAAATAAAGGTACCCAAAAGAGAAAATACTAAACACAGAAACTAGGTAAATAATATCCCTTCAAATATGTGCAAAAATCCCCTAAAATGGATATATTTTTATTTAATATTAGGTAATAAATTATACGCCGAAATTTACTCTTTCACGTGTGTATTTTTTTAGCAAAGCATAGTCATGGTCAAAAAGAATCACGGGAGTCGAATTACAATGCAAAGAAATAGAAAACACATCTAAACATAGAAGAATAAAAGAAAATACATACACCTCCACAAAACATAAAAAAATCTATTAAATTTAAGCAGAACAAAATTATGTTTAACAATCCAATTGTGGCAACAAAACTTTTATGGCTCCAGTTTTCCGAAACGAGTCGTCCTCTATTCCCAGACATCTCCTTTGAAGAAAAACAAGACTGGGTTTGATGCCTTCAGCACAGGGCCGTCTTTCCGCATGGGCCAACTGGGCCATGGCCCAGGGCCCCACGAGTCTAGGGGCCCATCCTACCGGCTTGTCATAAATAAATCTTATATTCCATTGTTAATGCAGAATTTGAAGTAATCAAAATTTGACTTCCAGCATGTATTAATACTAAATAAAAACGCGCTAAAACGGGGAAACTCGAAATTTGTTTT
>JAHZNP010001307.1:0-21793 GCA_020615345.1 Triops cancriformis
GGGTTGGGAGTTTCGGGGGGGGTTTCATATGCAATTTTTTTGGACACTTTGTCATTCTCCTATCTTCCCCATTATAAAATCAACATTTCGGGGGGTCGGACCCCCCCAACCCCCCCCCTAAATACGCCCCTGGCTGACACCCTTGCAACACGTGAAACTTAGGAAATATTTCTTCACAGAAAAATTTTAATTATTTGTGCGGAGAATCTGACATGGCGAAATTTTCAAATTTCGAAATTTGAAAAAATCAGTGAAATTTCTCGACCGATTACAAATTAACTGTCAAGATTTTCAAAAATGTAACAATATCAGATTTTAGATATTGTTACCCAAAACTTTACTGTCGGAAATGTTTTAAAATAACTTAACAGTAAACGCACAGTCATTCAAAAGGTTCCCCGTGTATTTGTCCATAAGCAAGTCGGTATACAGTGGCCTTAGTGAGCGCCACGTTGGAAAGAAATGGCGCGGGTTTGGTTTCGCCGTCTGCTTCCGCACGTCACACATAAGTTGGCGGGGGAATTACTACTATTTCGTTGTTGCATTTAAATACCTAAGGTACAAGAACAAACACGCTTAACATTGGGATTTCTTGACCATTAGAAAGTGATTATTATTATTATTTATTGCAAAACATAATAGGTGACAGGCCTCTCCAAATTTGATGTGATATTAGTCTGAACGAATGATCACTCTTAATTGTGATTTCATGATCAGACAGCAATATTCACCCCACGTCATTTAGCAAAGATGGCAGAAGCCTACAACAAGTAGCTTTCGCGTTGTCTTATTCCACGCTCACTCAGACAACTTTTTATCGTGTAAAGCCTTACCTCATGACTTATTCGTCAGTCTAGCACACTCATTCACATTTGATTCTCCACGTGGGCTAGATATCACATCTTCCTTTTATCTTACAAGGGATTGTGCAAATACACTTCTCACCAGGCATTGACTTCACCACGTAATGAGTTTCCCTGGGAAAATCAGGAACAAATTCGCACTGTACAGTACTTAAATCCCACGAAGTTAACCCAAAAGGGTAAACTTACCCCGATAACTGTGAAATTCATATTTCGTGACTGTGTCAACTTCTTTAACCTGGGTTAAAGTGAAGTCGCGTAATGTGAACAGTTTTTGGATACAAAATAGTTTTCATAAGAATGAAATTATCTAGCTATAATTAACTCTAAATTGGAGCTATCTCATTTTTATTTTTCCATTTCAGCCCCCACTTTCCGAGGGAAGAAAACGCGTCATAGGAGAAGCCTTTAAGAAACTGGACAAGAGTGGCGACGAGGTGGTAACAATCGAAGATTTACGAAGCGTTTATAGCGTGAAGAACAACCCACGTTATTTAAGTGGAGAAGAAACGGAAGAGCAGCTCTTGAATCGATTTTTGAATAACTTTGAAGCAACAGGCGTCTTGGACGGAAAGGTAAAAGATAATTCCCAGACAAAAAAAATCATATTTTCAATTCACGAATTAAATCTTATACATTTTCCTCTAAGGTTACACGGGACGAATTCATCGATTACTACTGCGGGATTTCTTCATCCATCGACAACGACGCGTACTTTGACTTAATGATGAGGAACGCATGGAAACTATAGAAACTTGCGTGTTTGTGACAACAAGTTCTCGATCTTTATTCTCCCCTCCAAGAGAGAAACGACAACTTATTGTAACTTCCCACGGGAAAGGCAACTATCCCGGAACGTTCTAGATAAAATGTATCGTCTTCCTGTTTACAACGCTCTGCTACCTAAATTCACGCACGGCTTTCAAAATACTCGTCCAATAAACGATCCAGGTTTCTAAATTCAACGCGGACAACTTTTTTTTTCACCTCAGTTTCCTTAATCTATTCTTTTCTACTTACTCTATTGAATAATCTAACTTAATAACTCCACTCACAACTCCGAAACTTCCATCCAAAACATCAGTATAATATTCCTTAAAAGATCATGTTTATTAGTACAATATAAAAAGATACATCCATTCTTCAGAAACGAAGCCTAAGAATGGAGTCAATTTTTTTACATTGATAAAAAACACTGATCAAATTACTTTCTAGAAATTCTTCACAATCATTGCGCATTTTTCACTAAGTCTCCTCCTTGACAGTCCTAATTCCGCTCGGTTTAGAGCGAAAGCGTTTGTCTGTTTGCCTTTACAAAACAAAACACACACAAAATTACCGGATATTATTCTTAGTTAATACTCCCAATAAGCCATATAAGTTTATACGAAATACGCAAATTACTTTATACTTACGATTACTGCGTCATTATACCGTCAAGGTAAAACTGACTTGGGTCGCATTGGCCACCATGGCTTCGCTTATCATGACAGACGATATGCACTAATCGTAAATTATGTTGCGTGAAGAGTAACGTGTAAAAGTAGCGCCAATTAAGGGTCTTTCCCCGGGCGTTCTGGACAGCTTCAATTACTGCCGGCACGACAGTTCTCGATCGCTCAATTCTACGTTGAAAAACCAAGCCCCGCTCGTTAATAAGCTATCATTTGAAAACCTAGCATCATCATTATTACGCAACTAAGGCAAGGAAACGTACACGTGATCGAGGTTCCATGTCGAAAAAACCACGCGGCTTTCCCAATTATCGTAAGGATTGATGATATGACTATCGTATCCGTTTAAATACGGGCACTGGGCAGTTTGGTACGCTCCTTGGCACAGAAATTGTCCCTGCGCGTCGCAAAAGCGTTGTGACGTTGGGGCAGCACGGTTAAAATAGTGTCCGAAGAATTTATCAGCCTTTAATTGCGCTTTAAACGCGTCGAGTAAGGTTTGAGTACCCGCGTTCTGAAGCTGTTCTTTGCATTTCTGCAAGTAACCACGAACTCTTTCTTGTGCTCTTTTGAACAAATATGCTTCTTTGGTAGTACAAGTGCCCACACAGCCTCGGAACCAATCAGGATCTTCGGCTTTAGTGCTGTAACCGCACTTGGGACTGTTTCGGACGACTGAGATCAATTCAGGCATCTTTTCTTTGAGCGTTTGGTGCAGCAGGACTTGGTTTTCAATTTGGTTAGTAGGAAATAGGGTAGACCAGCGTTCTAGCAAACTTTTCAGGACCAAGGCTGTGCCAGAATGCCGCTGACGCGAAACGATTAGCATTGATTGATCCGGTAATGACATTAAATACTCATCGTCATCGACTTCGGTCCCGTCTTCGAGGAATACTTTTAGGTCTTGTACTCGCACAGCAGCCTACATGATATAAGAACGATTTGATAAAGTCAGTTTAACGATTTGGGCTAGGATTAGCAGAGTATTGATTATTGGGTGGTTATTCATGTTAGTTTATACCTTACATTTAGCAGCGAATTTTGAGCGCAAGTCCGCCAAACTATGGACAACTATGCCCTTTCTTAATAAGCTTTCGGAATCTGTTACTTTGAAAGGCTTCAACATTCCTAAATATTTGGATTTGTGTTTGTTTTGATTCTGAGGCCTGGAGGACTTTTCAAACAATGGCGGCATTGCAATTCGAATCTCATGTATCTAAGGTTGGTCCGACCTTGGGAGAGACTAGGCGAGGATAGGCCATGGGAGGTGTTGTGACGCCAGCGTAGCTAATAGTTCAGTGGTAAGCCACACAAACGTGAGTAAAGTGCCCAAAATTTGAAAGGACAGGTGTTTGCTGGGCAGTGACGTATTGAGTTTACTAAATTTACGTAAACAGGACTTCCTGGTATCAATATTTGGAATTTGAAATCTGTTTTGGGTACTAAAATAAAAGAGTAAGGAGCAGTAGGTTGGGAACGGCAAGCCCTTTCGCGGTTCGGCGTTCCGTACAGAGGGCCAATTGCGCTGAGCAAACCTTCAAATATCAACGAAAGCAATCAGTCAGCTGCAGTACGGCAATTACCATGGCCGAAGACAATCGAACTTTTGAAGGTAGATTTCACGCACTGACAATGGTATCCTTTTACACGAATATTCTCTATTTGGATTGTAGATTTCTATACAGACGATGACGACGAGGACGTTTCGTCAAGTGAAACGGACGAGGAAACTCTTGCCATCGGTTTAATAAGAGTGATACCACCAACCCGGGCTATTGTCAACGTATTAAATAATGACGATGACGAAGGAGATCAAGAACGAGTTTTCGATCCTGTCTTGGCTGTGAGGCACAGTGTAAGATATCTTTCCGTTCTAAATTAAGTTACCCCGAGTATATAATAAACTTCTTTTCAGTATCTGGGAAACAATTTGGAAGAAGTCCATGGTCGGACCGTGTTTGACGAATTGAGCGTCCAAGATATACCAATACTAGTACAAAATGAACTGGTGTGCATCCCAGGACAAACTGTTCCCTTGACGTTATTCCACCCACCAACTGTAGCCATGCTAAAGGACATAATTTCCAAAGACAGAACCATCGGTTGCATTTCAGTGAGGTACAGCAACCCTCATCTTCGCCGTCTTCCGTTTTCCTCCCTTTCTTCTTTCCCCAAGCATATTCCCAAGACTCTTATTATACATCCCTCATGTGTTCTCCCTGTGTGACAATCCACTTGTCTCCTGTGTCACTTTTAATTATTCTTCATGCAGATACGGTTCCACCGAAGGGCGGTATGAAGCCGTTTTGGATAAACTGGGGACGACAGTGGAGATCTACGAGTACTCCAAAGCTGCGCAAAACGAACCCGGATTTAACATTAAAGCCAAAGCCCGCCAACGTTTCCAAGTCTTGGAAGCCCGGCAAGTCAATGGGTAAAACTCTTGATTGTTCTTTTAGATATCTTCTTAACATCTACCCCTACCTTTTTTCCCTAACCTTCCAAACAGCATCATGTGGGGGAAAGTCAAGATATTACCTGAGCGAAAGCCGAGTCCCTCGTTGTACGAAAGCAGGCTAATGAGCTTAGACAAGTATCGACTTGCACCGGCATCAAGTAACACTCTTATTGTCTCATACCTGATACTCAGTATGCAATTTTCCCGGGGGAAGTTTGAAAAATAACTTTCCTTGCATAATGAGTTGTTCTTTAAGATACAGTTTTCAAAAATAAGGAAAGTTTTGCAATTAGTATTGAAGAAAATGAGGAAAATTATGTCAATGTTCATCTAGCGCTAGACAAGGCTACGTCGCCCGGCGCGTTGAAAGCTCGTCAGCGGTTGCATCACTACCGGCGGCAGTACCACGTGCCTGTAACCGCTTGGCCGAGTTGGGTTCACGCGCAGTATGATTCGGTTTTGCTGGCGCGTGCTGTGACCGAAGAATTGCACCGATCGATGGCCTTAACTTCCCAGGAGGGAACCACGGCGAAAGTTAACGTACCCGAAGACCCCGCCGAACTATCGTACTGGGTAATCCAGAATCTACCACTGGAAGATAATCATCGGTTGACCCTCTTGGGGCTCAATTCCGAAGAACAGCGCCTGCGTTGTGAGCTGGCCATCCTTCAAGGGGTAAGGCGTTGTGCTAGTAATTTACTGAGTACTAATCAGATTCATGGATATTTTTTTTACAGTTTAAAGAACTTTGCTGCAGCACGTGTAATGCCCACGTCGCCAATCAAAGGGATGTTTTCGCTATGTCCGTTGAAGGTCCACAAGGAGCTTACGTAAACCCAGGGGGACATGTCCACGAAACCTTGACCTTGCATCGAGCTGAAGGTGTCAGAGTTGTTTCGAGACCTTCCACGGAATACACGTGGTTCCCTGGGTAACACTCCAAATTCCTGTATTTTTGGAACAGCTTCACTGAATGATTCTATTTCCTGTTACTGATTTTACTTGCCAAGCCCATTACGTATCAATTCCTTTGAGCATTTTCACTTTTTTACGTTCTTTCTATCCGCTCTTTTTTTCTTGGTTGCATTCTTTGGTACTTTCTTAATCTGTTTTTTTTATTATTTGCGATTTTTCAGTGCGATTCGTTAGTCATTGACTTTTTTATAGTCGGTACTTTTAGTTGGTTAACTAATTCACCAGTTGTCGAATTTAGAACGTATATTAGGACAGAACGGCAATTATTGATATTAATAGATCTATGTTGCAGTTATGCCTGGTCAGTCGCTGAGTGTCAACAGTGCCGTACTCATATGGGCTGGTTATTTTGGGCCACCAGCAAGAAGTTGAAGCCAGAGAAATTTTGGGGATTATGTCGACGCTCGTTGAAGCCGAATTTGAACTGGCAAGAAACCGATCTCAGACTTAATTCGTGATTATTATTTTGTGTACATAAAAATATGTATTCTTTGGAGTCGTTTAAATTACGTTTTGTACTGTTTTTTTGCTTTTCGACGCCATTTGTTTTGTCTTCTGTTTTCCTTTCAACGTTTAACAAATATTAAGTGACATAATCAGTAAAGTCAAAGTGTTTGCATTCTTGTAGCAATGTTGACGTAGAAGTGGAAAGGTAATGCAAACTCTTACTGTGAATCTAGGTATATGAAAGTTATCAAGAGCACTTTTTTGCTGACATTTGATTGTGGGGAAAAAATCGAGTCCCTCTTGGCGGCCAATGTAGGGTTCGAGTTAACTAGAAAGTGTCAAACGAATCTTGCACAAAAGTGAATCGTGTTATTGTCTATGTATGACATGTAGAAAATAGACTACATTTTTATTTATTATTGTGGAAATGTACGTAAGATTCGATGCGCAGTGAATTTATTTACGGCATAAAATGACGGTACAAACTCTCTCATCCCCCAGGAAAGGAATAAATCTTACGCCACACAATCCAAAAGTGAACATAGAATAGCAATATTACTTAATATATAGATTTCTATCAACACGCCCGTAAACATCTCGGAATCAATTTGTTTCCGGATGCGGATAAGCGGGCTTCTGTAATGCAATATTAAAGGCGTAAGCATGGCCCGCTTCATGAAACTGAAAATATACGAAAACTTAAATTCTATGGAGAAATCTCATTTGCAAAAAAATAGTCCTAATTATATGCAACGCAGTATTGCAACAACTGTATCCACGTTTAGCTTTCCACAAACGCATCTCAACAGAACGTTTCATGTTTCCTATGCGCCATAGTACTTCGTTTTGTGTTCTACTGCTCACACCGAAAGAAATCATAATTCGGGGTGCACCTGTCGTTAGAATACTGTGCGCAGTTTATTGTCAAAAATGGCACAGCATCGGAATACACAGGTGTGAAAATAAATTCACACATCAAGATTCTACGTGACAGGAAACGCGGAATCGTACGTAATACCCGGTACCCCGTGCTCGTACGTGGCCTCTCGAATACCTTTAAAACACGACTTTCCTTTTAATTCACCAACGTTCGCTAATTTTGGTACGGTTCATCATCAATGTACATAAAGTACGTAAATGGTTGCAAAATATACCTTGGGGAAACTACAAGAGAGTCACGCTTATGAAGTGTTTGACAGCAACAATTGTGATCAATTTCGCTTTTCATGTCAAGTTGTGGTCAAAATCAGACCTCTCCAGTAATTTCGGCATTTAGGTAATTGTAATTAGATTGCAGCTAGGATTAAGGGGCTTAACTTCAGCTTTTGATCTACGCATTGATTCACAGCTACTTCCTGACATTAAGCTCCTTTCGTTAGTTTATGTAACGACCCTTTTAAATAAATCCTGAGACATTTTCCTCTTTGACCAAATAGTTTGCGGATCTCCAGTCCACCTGTGGACAACCCGATCCTTCACATTAGCAACTGTCAATTCAGAATACTTAGAGCAGCTTTCCTTAATCAGTCATTTGCCATCGTCAGCGCCTCCAAGCGGAACTCCCTTATTGTATGGAAGTAACAATAGTACCAGTACAAAGCGTCACCAAGCGGAATATTCTTATGGCATGAAAGAGATAGTGGTGCCAGTACGAGATCAGTTGTTCCATTACAAGTGAATAAGTACTCCAGAACTCTCTTATAAAGCTGTAAATGGAGTTTTGAAGAGTGCGAAGAGTCTCGTTAAGGAAAAGTCAAATCCCCATTTCTCTAAGCGTTAACAATAAATAACTCTCCACGTCATGGCCAACATTAATTTACTTTTATTTGTGTCCCAAATTAGCTAATCCATCAGCGTATTGAAATTCCGGGCTGTTCTCATACTCTGACATATCCAGCGCAATTTCACAGCTTTCTTTCACCACGCGAGCTTGGTCTTGCAAATACTTCTCCAAAATAGCCACCGCCTCGGGGGTGGCGATCGCTCCCAGGGCTTCCGCACATTCATGACGCACCATTTCGTTCTCGTCGTGATCAGCCAACTTCGCCGCCAGCTGTTGAACGCAAACCGGGTTCTGAACTTGACCCAACACGTAACCAATTTCGTGTCGAAACAAAGCAGATTGGCAGTTCAAACCTGAATAACGTGTAATCTCTAAATTTTACCAAATTTACGTAAAACTAACTTTATGGAACTTACCATCCGCTAGCGCTAGAACGCTGGTGTCGTCACCTTTATTGCGTAAGGAGAACATGGCTCGGTACCGTTCAAACAAAGACACTTGTTCGTTGAGCAGAATGTCTCTCAGTTTGGATGTGTCGCTTTCTTTGACGGGAGGAGCGGGATCGACTGATGCGTAAGGATTGGACGGTAAATCGGCTTCGTTTTTGGCCCGGTGCTCATCCAAAAGCCATTCAATCCGTTGCACAGCTAACTGGCAGGTTTCAGCAACTTCAGGTCGTGGATCCGCGCAAAATTCGCGGAGGACTTCCAATGCTTCGGGTTGGCCGATAGCGCCTAAGGCTTCTCCTGTAGAATATAATTATATAATAATTAGTGAAACCGAATCGGAGCATAGTTTACAATAATGTTACGTTTGATTCCGAGTGTAAAGTCAGATTTTACCTGCTTCGTGCCGAACCATCGGTTCTTGATTGGCATCGCGAAGTACTTTAATGAGAGCAGGGACAGCTCGGCTATCTTGCATTTGACCCAAGCAGTAAGCAAGCTCGTGTTTAAGCAAAGCGGACGGATCGGCGAAGGCTTGAACGATGCCGTCGACAGCTTCGGCGCCTCCCAAATTTTTGAGTGTAAACAAGGCCCGGAATCGTTCTTTCAGCGGTCTGTTTTGGTTATTCAACACTCCGGTAATGGCAGCGATTTGCTGAGAATCCACAGAAACACTGGAGTTGCTTTGCACCATGGTAGTAGAGTATTTAAGTGGGGTTAGATTCTAAGATTTCTTTAAAGTAACGGTCTTAAAACTTGTCTTTTCGTCAATGTTTTTCCTTACGTAATTCACAGTCTTCTACTATGCGTGACAAACCTGCCAGACTAGATTAGAACGACGAACAGAACATGTAGCCTTGTTCACCTGGGAACCGCGATGGGATTCAAGTGAGATATTTTTTCAGCATTAGTTTCTTTTCTTAATTCGCATACACGTGTAACATAAATCACATAAAAAGGATAAATATTACGAGATATATATTAACTGAAAATTGTACGAGAGATTAATTAATTGGAAAAGAAAGACAATTCACTCGCGAAGATTGTGCGATTGGACAATCGATCAATGTAAGACTTCGCTATACCCAAACCGTCCAATTGAGGAATTACAAGCTAAACGGCGTAGGCTATTTCGCAAAATCTGCTCAGCATTTCCTTAAAAATTATTGACAGTAAAGTTTTAGATAGTAATATCTAATGCAAATCGTCAAGATTTTCTTGTGAATTGAAAGGTTAATAATAAATGTAGAGTGACATTTCAACATTTTTTTAGAAAAACTATTGCAATAGAAACATCTGGTCGCAAGGTACATTAGTCACTTTAAAATACTCTTTGAAAGAAAAGAGAACTCAAACTCGACATTTAATTATCACCTGAGAAAATCGAGAGATTTATTCAGGTCATTGATCCGAAACTAAGCGACGGATTTTAATTCTGGTTTCGCTAGTAAATTAGGTAAACGGTGACTTAATGCACCTGGAGGACGAATGTGTATGAATCCTGTCCAGATATTTTTTTTTTTGAAATACAATGCAGTTTTTCTCACAACGCCTACGCTGTTCAGCTTGTAATTCCCTTGTAGCACGGTTAGGTGCACTGTAGTCTTAAAACGGCGCAGTTGATATTAATTGTACGTACGATGCAATTTTTTCATAGTTTTGCAGTGGTGAGCTTATACCCCGATAGCAATTTATCCACGCGCGGCGATCTATCATGGAGTAAAGTAGTTCTTTTTAGAAGAAAAGGGTGAATGTCTCAGAAATATTTCCGCTGTTCGCCATTTTTGAAAGTGGTGTTCCAATGTACGACACGAAATATATGAATCGCTCTCCATTCTATAAATTTAGCAACGATTTCAACGTAATGTTGCTCATTTGTAACAGCCAATTTCGTAGTAATCAAAGTTCTTACATTCGTTACTTAGAATATAAATTACACGAAACTTTCGAGATAAAATCGAACGCTTTATTCAATGACTATCAATAAAATCCATGTTCAAAATGCATCCAATAACGGGCGTAAGGTATGTTCTAGCAAATTCTCGCATAGGCGGTTGCAAAGAGTGTACAAAACTTTTTTTTTATTCTTCCCCTCCTCTCGAATTCTATCAGGCAGCAGGAGACTCGACTTTCCAAATGACAGTAGAGGACGGCTGTGTCAAAAAAAGCAAAAACTTCCTTGGATTCGTTTTAAGTAAGAGTACCAGGCAAATTCCCCACCAAACTCCCCCCCATAATCCTCTTCAACCAGTATCAGACGTTTCTTCTTTGCAAGATTCATCCGCTTTTGAGACCGACAACTGATAAGTAATCTTTTTGGCCAAATATCGTGAAAGACTGTTGTCAAACAAGAGACAATAGGTCCCCGGCTTCTGGCAAGTGAGCGAACCTTCCACCGATTGCAGATGAGATGTCACGTGAGTAGTTTCCATCAAGATTCGGTTTTCTTCTTCGTCTTCGATACACTCGTAAATCACAGAGAACGCCAAACTCTATAAAATCGAAGGTATAAACACTGTTGTTCAACGCAACAAAAAATAAACCGAAAATAAAAAATTTAAGTACAATAAAATATAAATAAAACAATAATAACAGACAAATAATAAAAATAAAACAATAATAACAGACAAATAATAAAAATACAAACTTAAATAATAACAGTAAAATTATCAAAATAAAAACTTAAATAACAAAAGACAAATAAAAATTTCATTAAATTCTGTTCCGGTACACCCAACTGAACGAAATGTTACCAATCGAGAAATGACGCATGTAAGAAGACAGACAATATCTTTGCTCGAAGCAAGAAAAAAAAGTTTAAAAATAAAATAAATAATACAATCAAAATAGATATATAAACAGAAAATCGTACGGAAATTGGAAAAAATAGTGATACATAGAGTTTGTTAGAAATAACAAAAGAATCCATACACAAATGTAAATTATGCGCGTTATAGAAAACAAAAACTTGCACAAACTTTTGGCTCCGTCCGGAATTCCCAGTGTAAAACAACCCCGAACACGTCAACAGCAATAGGTACTTTATAAACCATTCCCGCATTCACCCAAGCTTCTCCGATACTTTCGCAATCCTCGATTTCTTTGACAGTCCGTACCGGACTACATGTCACTTCACTATTTATCGTTTTTACATTAGTACGCAGTTCACAGAAGTTAATTTGTTACTTTACCCAGGCTCAAAGGGGCCTCTGACTACAGGAGATTGCGCGTAAGGACTAGATTCGGACAAAGACCGCGTAATTTCTTCATCACTCAGGACTGCGAACGTTCCTTCGTTCGTTTCTGGCTTGTTTCCCAGCTCTATGCACAGCATGTGACTCGTGGTCGGCGGTGACGACACGGAAGACGAATTTGGCGAGGAATCTAAAGTACGCGTTATGAAACAATATAATCAAGATATGAACGTTAACACGTAAAATATTAATACATACATTACATATATAAACAAACATAAAAAATCTGATATGAAATATAAAATTATATGAAACAAATATGACTATAATATAGAAAATTAAACTACTTGTATGTAAATCGATCACGGCAATGAGAAAGGCTCACACCGCTGACTAGATACTAAAAAAGGAACTAAAAATTAAAAATTCGTAAAAAAATTATGAAAACAAGAAACGCTTTATCTTCTAACTTTCCAAATCTTTTCCAACATTTTTCCTCCTTCAATGTTCTCGATTCCCTTAATTTTTGTATACTTTTCGTTGTTTTTATTTCCTTCTCGTTTTTAAATATTTTCGATAAATTCTTTCAATTTTGAATGTAATATTTCTATGTTTATTTCATTAAAAATGTTTTCAGAGTTTAATATGGTAATTACCTGACTGGAACAATTCCGAGCTTTCTTGCTGTTCATGCCCGTCACCCACGTCACTATCTTGACTAAAAACTAAAGCACTGGTCTCGGATCCCATATCCCGATGTACGATGAAACATTCATTACACACGCGTGCTCTTCGGCTGGAAGAAGAAAGAAAAGAGAAAATTACGGAGACGTTACAAGTACAGCTGCAAACATTTACTTGCTAGCCGCTGTCATAATCCAATTATCTGCACACCGGTGACAAAAGATCCGCCCACAGAGACGACAATGATGTTTGCGCAAGAGAAAGGTGAAAGTAACGCGACAAGCCAAGCAATACGAGACTTCATGATCAGGCATCCACATATCGGACGCTTGAACTCGCTGAAGGTGTAATAATCGATCTGTCCGCTGCCACAGCATATCCTTTTCCCTATGAGAGATAATTTCATTTAAAGACTGAATATTGTCTAGACATAAAGTTTACTTGATTAGTTTGATAATTTTATGTCGTAGCTGGACAGATTCATCGCGCAATAGCGTCACTTCGCTCTGCAATTCCGATTCTTTCTTGGCCCAATCGGCTTTGATCGTCCGCAGCTCTTCGTCCATTTTTTTATTTGTCACCCGTAATTCGTTCAATTCCGCCGAACACTAAAAGATAAACGTACAAATAAATAACAATATAAATAAACACGTAAATACATAACAATATATATTTACACATAAATAAAATAATTAAACAATTAATCTACTACTCATAAAAAATAATTATTAATAATGACTTCAAGAGGACATATTTTAAGATTTTGACGAGTGGTGGCCTAATTGGCATTCTGGACTGGTACAAGTAAAATTTCCATTTATTTTCTCACTCAGAAACTACTCAAGTAAAAGTTTTTAAAAAATTACGAAAATCTTTAAAACGTTACAGTATTCAACGTAAAGAAGCTAAAGCTTACTTCTTTTAAATCCTCACTCAAGCCTTGGCACTCTTCTTCCCGGGTCGCCAACAAAGATCGCATGGTTTCGAGTTGGGACGCCGATTCGGTTTGCTCAATGTCCCGTTCTTGTTTCACTTCGGCTAAAAGTTGTTCTAATTCCTTGACGAGTGCATTTTGCTTCTCGACTCGCTCTTCCAACACTTGGAAAATGTCTTGGTGTTCCTTATAAGCCTGCAGCAAAGGCAGGTACATCTGTAGTAAGCCACGTGCCAAAATGGCCGTCACACATTTTGCAACAGGAAAAACACACACACACAAACGCACAAAACACAATATAACAAAGCCAAAATACAAACAAAATATCTCGCCCACTACATCAACTGACGCCTTACTTGTGCAGTTGTCTCGTATTCTAGCGTCTGGGTGGACAACTGAAACTGCAATGTCGAGATTTCCTCCTTGAGTGACTGCACTTGGTCACAGAGATCTTTTTCCCGCGCTTTGAACGCTTTAATTTGTTCTTCGCTCGTCTGCAAAAGAAACAATACAAACTTTAAAAGCTAGACAATAGGATTTTCTAGCCAATAATGAATGCGTTTCAATTCCAACAATGAATGTTATTCCACGCTAACCACAAATGCGTTTCAACCAATCAAGTAACTTCCAAGTCCAACAACGAAAAGTTTCATCTCTCCAACAATGAATGCATTTCAACTCTCCAACCATGGAAAGTTCAACTCTCCAACAATGAAAAGTTCAACTCCCCAACAATGAAAAGTTCAACTCAACAATGAATCTTCGCACATTTCTAACCATGCAATCTTTGAAAAGGTGCAAACGAGCGCGTTAATCGAACGTTCTGCCATCTCAGGATTAGTGTCAACAATCAAAACTACCCAAACCATGACACGTGATGCATACTCGCTGGTTTTCACACCCTTTCAAACCTGTTTGTCCTCGTCTTTTTCCCGCTTGACTCTGTCCAGTTCATTTTTCAAAACTTTCAAACGCAAATCCAAAGTTTTAAGTTGATCGCTAATGACGCGTTTCTCTTGCTTCAAGGCGTCCACGCGCTGGGGCAATTGTTGGATCAAAAGACTCAAAGATCCATGACTAGCAACCTCTTCTTCACGTTTCGTTACCGCGTTTTCTAGCGTATCACCTTTACAGGCCAGCTTGAGTACAGGGCTCGGGGTGGGGACAAGCCTTGTAGGCGGCAATGGAGGCGGGGTTGGAGGCAAAATGGGCGGGATTAGCATTACATTTGCCTTTTCTTGCAAACTTTCTTGCAATTCTTGAACGTCTTCTCGTTCTTCATCTTCTACTTGATCGCTCGCGCCGTAATGTTCATGTAACTGGGCTAATTTGGCCGCGAGGTTAATCGAACGCGTGGTACTGGACATTAATTTACTATAGAGCAGGCGGCTCTGCTCTTCCAGCGAGCGCAGCCGTAGGCCGCGTTCGTCTTCTTCGCTTTCTTCTTCACTCGATGCACCCAAATGCGCATTTTGCGTATCAATGTCCGACACAAGGTCAATGGGTGGTAACTTGCGTTTCGGTTTCGCTCCATTGTTTGCAGAAATTGCGCCTTCCTCTGCTATGACTTTGCAGGAATCTACGGGAATCGCTACCACGTCAAGGGCGGGATCGACGGAAATAACCGTGCCCGCTTTCCGGGCGTCAAAATCGTCCCGGATGCTTTGCCACGCCTGTTCGGATTCCTCATTCTTTTCGCGAATACTGGCCCATTTCTGCCGCCAGGTTTCGAGTTCTTCTTTCAAACGATTCAGGTATTTCCGTTTTTCCGATAACTCGTAGCGCAACACGCATTCGGAAGTGTGCAACTGACCGTGTTGGATCTTGAGCTTGGAGATGAGACTCCAAGTTTTGTTTAGTTCCATCGTCACGGTGGACAGGCGGCGTTCTTGCAAACTTACGGCCTGTTCCAACTTGGCATTCATTTCTTTAAGTTTCGACAGTTCGTCCTTCGAGTGACGTTTCTCGATAACTAGATCGCGGACTTGCCGGAAAGTAACTGTTGCTTCTTCTGCAGAATGGGTTGTTAAAAACGTGTCCCATTCTTCCTCCGTTGCGTTGTCTGATATTTCTTCCGCTAGGTGACGTAAGAAATCTTGAATACGTTTCATTTCCTGGTCAAGTTTCTGGTTTTCATCCAAACTCGTTACGAGTTCAGCTTGCAACTTTTCGATGATTCGCTGCTGGTTGTCGACCAATTCCTCCGCGGTGGTTAACTGCGTAGTACTGGCTGCGCATTTCGCGTCCGTCACCTGGTACAAACGTTCCTTCGCCTCAAGGGCGTTCTCTAGATTGCTTTTCTCCGTGGACCATTTGGTGTGCAATTCCTGGGTGGCTGATTTGATTTCTTTGAGCTGGGCGGACCACTTGGCTCTTTCTTCAGAAAAGAGTTTGTATTCTTCGATTTGCTGCAAAGTTTGAGAGATTTGCGCGACCTGCTGACGTAAGTCGCGCACTTCCAGATCGCGGATAGCGAGCATTTGCCGAGAAAGCGTGGCTGCTTCTTTCAGACTATTGACTTGCACCTCATACATCTTGCATTGTTCTTTGCCGGACACCAATACCTCACTCACCTGCTCCAATCTGTTGCGCAAGTCGTCACGCTCGGCTTCAGTGGTCGCTAAACGAATACTGAGCTCCGCGTTCATCCGCTCCAGAGCTTCCATTTTATTATTGTTCGACGGGGCTTCATTCTGGTAGGCCGAAAGTCGATCCTCCAGCTCGACAACTTTACTCTCCAAACCATCTTTTTCCTCCGCGGCATCTTTTCTGACCTTTTAACGAAAAAGGAAATTTAATGTCTTACATTACTTCTGTGATCAACAAGCACAAAAATATAACGCAAAAAGAGATTCTAATGTCTTATATTTCTTTCTGTGATCAACAAGCACAAAAAGAGATTTAATGTCTTACATTTCTTTCTGTGATCAACAGCACAAAAATAAAAGAATTAAAACTATAATGTACATAAAAACAAAAATAATAATACTAATAATATAATCAAAGTACTATTGAAAATGAACAAGCACGACTACGAAAGTTAACCTTCTCTAAGTGTATGGTACCATCAACAGGTAGAAGCCTATGATGATACACATGGATAAAAAATACAATAATGGTAATAATAATAATACAACTATATCAATAATAACAGAAATAACAACACGACATAGAATTGCAAAGCTAATTTTAATTTAGCACAGGATGACAGAGGTTCACGAGAGATCACAGATGCAAAATTTTACTGAGACAGTCAGTAATCGAGCTTGCATGTTCAACAACACGCTAATGGCTTTCGAAGCGTTGCGCCAGCGGAACATAAAATGCCTGGCATGCAAATATGCCTAAGACCAACAATGAAACACGAGCTACCTTTCCTTAGGCGTTGGTTCCTATTTGCTCACTTTCAATGTTTGACCCATGTGATTTTCACAAATCCCCTCCCCCCTTTCGGAAAAAGAACCCTTCAAAATCCTAATCATCAAGGCAACCCATGAAACTCCAGAAACCATATACGACGAATGTGTTTACGTGATGCTTCTGTTCGCAACATGTCGAAGACAACCATTTTCGTTATACATACTTAGTATGTTGTTTTGCTGAAGCACAGAATCTTGTTTTCCATCAAAGCATTCAGTTTACATAGATAACGGTTTGTATAATTAACAAAGTTCAAGTTATGCTAACCATGAAAAACGACGTCTGAGAATGTTCTTCAGTAGGCTGTGTGCTAGCAAATCTGACCCAATTCAAGTCACTGAATTGAGTTTGTCTTGCGATTACTTTTCATTGAATTTGACCTGCGGTCAATTTTCAACGAATCTGAACTGAATTTGTCAATTGAAAATAAATATATATGTATATTTTTCTCGGAGAAATGACATGGGCTTTCGCCTATTGCCGTATCTAATGTTTGTTTCTTCCATGTTTACAAGCCTTTGCTTAGATGTGCCGAGACAGAATAAGGTAAAAAATATTTCTTTCCTGAATATCGCCGTTGGCTTTCGCCCGTTGCCGTTCTTCTCTGCACTTACAATACGTAAAGTTGAGTGTTCAAGAACAGAGCCATTGCTATTTTTTCTATTAACTGACTTAAGAAACGGTTGAATTTGAAAGAGTTGAGTTTGAAAGAATATTGAATTTTACCAACTACAATGCTTAAAAAAATCGGCTCGATGCTCATTAGCTTCAAAGAGAAGGAACACGTTTGTGTTGAAAAATCACAAGCACTGTTTTATGTTTACCCTTTTTCGAAACCACAATAAAACTTTCGTTCCACCTGTTGTTTCGCCTACGCTATCTAACCTTGCTTGAATTTGACGTGAATTAAAAAAAAGCCCGAAATGAACCGAATTGATTTCAACTTGGCTTTCACTTTACTTGATTTTGCTAAGCTTTGTCTCTTTCTCTAATTGCCGACAATTTACACAAGGAAGTCGTGCGCTCAAAGTTCGGCGTCGACAAGCATATTTTCTATTAAGGAAACACATTTTACTTTAAAAAGATCTCAACTTTCGTTTCACTGTCGACATAACGAGAAAGTTTTATATTTTCCCACAAAGATCCTTTGCTAAGTTTCGTCAGAACATACCCAACTCTTGGTACTTTCATTTTTTAAGCAAGTCTACATCTACTACAAAGAGTAAAAAAGTGACACACACGTGCAAAAAGATTTTTTAAAAATATACATGAATAATCAACTCTTCAAAAACAAACATTCATTTTTTACTCAAAAGTAACGGTATTTAGAATACGCGCCTTCCCTTTCAACAACCGCGCATCTCCTATGAGGCAAACATTCATTGTTGCTCCCCTGCAGTATACTTCAGTATAGCTTGCTTTCAGTCTCATGCCCACTTCTGTATCTCCAAACCTGCGTTGCATTTCCCGCAGTCCGTGACTTACTGCAACACTCTCTAGGTAACTGTATATAAAGCTTACTTGAGCTAAAACACGTTCCAATTCCGCCACTTTGTCTTCCAGCACTTGTCTTTCTTCACCCAACGTGGAAACACTCATACACAACGACGCTTTCACGCCTTCCACGCGGGCCAACTCGAGCTGCAATTGCTGCACTTGCTGTTCCATGTCTGGCTCGCCACTGGATGCGCCCGTATCGTCTCGGCCGTTGTCACTACTCGCCATGAAATCACGCGGAAACGACGAACTCAGACTCTGCAATGAACCATCCATACCACGCATTAAAAAATCACCACCAAAATTAGACCCCACCACCACCCAAATACGCGATCTGTCATCCCCAAGACGCTTAACTCACACTTTACCTTGACCCCTGACCCCGTATTTTGGTAATCCACCCAATCAGTCTCGTTGGGGACTTTAAAATGCGGCCTAAACTGGCTCCGCTTTTCTGTTAGTTTCGTCCTCAATGACCAGGTCAGTGACAAGTAACCTCCCCAAAAGGCCGTTTACCCCTTCTTTTGCGATTAACCGGCCAGCACGAGGCCGATAACCACCCAAGTGATGATTCAAAACTTCACGAATCTCCTACCATCACCACACAAAATTCAACATACCTGAGGTGTAGAGAACGAAAAACTGGACATCGACAGCGTCCGACTGGGCGTCGAAGCTCGCCACGAAGGGGGTGTGCCGTAAACTTTTCTATTTTCCAAAAATAATGAAAAAAAAAGTTCTTTTAAAAGCGATTAATTTCTCCACGCGTCGACACAGCCCCAAAACTGTCTACTTCTACTAACCCACGTGACAAAGCTGGCACCGGTGCCAACGACGCTGTCACACAAGAGGACAATGCGCCCCCACACGCTTAGCAACACGTTGAAACGGTACAACACAAAGTTCTTTAGCGCAACAATTAAGGTAAGATGAATCACGGTGTCCCATCCGAGCGAATCACAGATGGCAAATGATGAGGTGGTGTGCAATTCGGGGTTACATGCGCTTTAAGACAGTACGGTGTCGAATATGACTCGGAAAGACTAATTTTAGCCCTGGGCTGGCTTAGAAAAACGAGGCCGGGGCTCTCCAGCCACGGTTATTTCAGGGAAATAGCCAAGACCCTGGTCTTTCTGAAACGGAGGATTGAAGGAGAGGAAAAGGGGCGGGGCATCCTCACAAAAGAAGGAGAAAGTGATAGACTAAACGGGGTGAAAGACGGTGTTATTGTACCTGGCGAAACTGGGGAAGGCGACATCGAGATCGTATCCGGTGGGGGCCAGGTCAAACTGCACGGCCGAGAGGTCATACAGCGCCGATAAGAGGCTGGACGCAAGCTGGCTTTGCAAAACGGCTGCGTCGGGGTGATAAAACTCGGTCGTGGCGGGAACATCGGACAAACATTGCTGCAACGTATCGGCCAAGCATTGGTGGACCAAGCAAAACCGGAGAAAAGCGCGCCCTTTGCCTGCGGCTGTTTTGTACTGCGGGCAGATAGCGAAACGGACATAATCACGACACAGACTATACAAAAGCAAACGGGAATACGGAGCTCACTCCGTTCCCAGGCCCCACCTCCGAATCAAAATCTAAGACTACAAAATTTGTTCGCTCGAGAAAAACTTTGCAATCTTTTTTAGAATGAATTTGCGGAATGCGTCGAGAATTTTTTTTGTTTTTTTCTCATTCAATCGAGCAGCTTTACAATTTGTCGTATGGTTACCTGTAAGGTTACTTCGAAATATCTCTCAAAAGTTTTCCAGATATTATGATATATAACTTTACTGTCAAGAAATATCTGCAAAATGTGTTAAAATGTTACTATTTCGTATTTTCAACTTTCGGTATTAAGAAAACTTCTCTGTTTACGAGTTTACGATAGAATTTGCCCATTAAGAGAAAGTGGTATACTCTTAATGCCTTAATGTACTGTACCTCGCTGACAGACTTGACGAATTTGATTCCGTCTCGAGCGTTGGTTTTGTGCGACACGAGGCAACGGCAAAAGTAATCCCAGTAGCTTTTCTTGCCGCTTAGAAGACCGGATTTCTCTTAGGAGCAAGGATAAGTCGGATTAGAAAAAAGGGAAAGTTGGATGGAATTTTTTGGTAGTACCTTTAAGTCGGTGCTGTAAGACGAATTCAAGTTTGGCGCAAAAACGGTGGAAGACGGTATCGTCGTCGGTGATGGGTACTTGAGATTCCTGGAATTCTTGGTGCATTTCGCGGACACATTCTGATGAAATGTGAACATTGCGTCAGAAAATATACATTAGTGGAGAATGAATTAATGTTGAAAATATACTAGTTTTACAGCGCCAATTCTTTAGCTAGGACCAAGCATTCAATTCGGGATAACTGGCGTGCTTTTAAACTAAATAATCTCATTAGTTAGACATTTCCATGCTTAAATAGATAATACGAAATCGGGTTACACTTTAAAACTGTGAATAGACTTAACCATCAACATTTCGAATTCTGTGGGAAAATTAAAATTTCTTGCGAACCATTGTGAATTAGATTTCAAGGATTACATAATTAGGTTCTGGTGGTTGAGAACCGCTGAATTAAATTTTCGCTTGATGAAAACAGTCGAAATAGGTTTGAATTCATTTCAGAAACTGTCGAAATAGGTTCTGATTAATGAAGCCATAGAACCGGGTTTGTTTTCAATGTTGAATTAGGTTTTCATTGTTGAAGTTCTTGGCGCGTAGGAAACTGGCACGATACGAAGGAGATGGGATACAAAATGGGCAAATAACTTGTGTAAGAAAAGAGGAATATTACCTTGTAGATCTGATTTACACCGTTCTAAAATTGCATATTGGGATTTGACACTGATTGTGCTCATTTTCTGAGCCATGCTTCACTTGAACACATCAGGTTTGGTACGACCGTCCACTGTCACCACAAGCATGCAAATATTAGCCGTAAATCGGGGTCAAAACACTCCAGGCACATGAGGACTGGCTAGCATAAACAACACGTAAAGCCCAAGGACGAGAAGGCGGGGTTTAAAATATTGCATTTCACGAAGGGCAGGAGCGTACTGCCACCTATATGGCGGTTAAATTCGAATGGCTTTTTGAGGAATTGGAAAGGGAACACGCTTTGCGCGATAAATGCGTACCTCAATGTCGGACTTATGTAGACTGTTTTAAAACATAAGCCTTTCGTAACTTGAGACACTCACGGATAAATAAAATCTAACTAATAAGAAGACGGCAACGAGCAACACACGCCTTGAAGGAAAAAACTTGAGACCACCCCCGTATCCAGGGGGGTTAGGGGTTTATACCCCCCCCCCCGAAATGTTTTCTCGAATATTTTTTAAAATTTTTAATTCCTTCTATTTAATTCCTTCTAGAGTCGTCACGAAAGATATAGAAAATTAGACACTAACTCTTTGATTGAAACTTACGGAGGTCTCCTTCCTGAGGCAGATTGTTTAAAGCAAGAGCTTATGCTCTGGAAAGTGAAGTGGTCTTTACAAGAAGATAGCCCTTCTTTTGCGCTGTCCGCATTTAAGGCATGCAATTCAGATTTTTCCCAAATGTTAAACTCTTACTGAGTGTCGTCGCAACATGGCCAGTTAGCACTGCGACAGCTGAAAGGAGCTTCTCGAGTTTAAAAAGGCTA
>JAHZNP010001308.1:0-21782 GCA_020615345.1 Triops cancriformis
CTAAAAGTCAGTCAGCTTTGGACGACCAAAGTCCTAACAGCCTTACTCGCTTTACCCTGCTTGCGTACCTTGTTACCTTGCTACCCTTACTCGCTTTACCCTGCTTGCGTACCTTGTTACCTTGCTACCCTTACTCGCTTTACTCTACTTGTTACCTTGCTTGCTTGCCTTGCTCTCCTAGCCTGCCGCGCCTGTCTCAACTCTCCTAGCCTGCCGCGCTCGTCTCAACTCTCCTAGCCTGCCGCTCCTGTCTCATCCCATCTAGCCTACCACGCTCGTTTCAACCCGCCCGTTCTATAATGTTCTTCCTTTTCTTTTCTTCCGTCGAATTCATTCCCTTTTTGTCAATTCCCTCGATTCGTCACCTCATCATCCATCGCAATAAACCTTACTAAAAAAAACACAACGCAGGATTCTCTCTCTAAGGACACGTGATCCTCTTAAAAACTCCACAACAATATTTGTACTGTTTTATATTGTACTAAAGTGTTTTTTCACTGTATACTGTTTATTTTTGAATGTTACATTTGAACTTGTACTGACGTTTTTCATTGTAAATGTACTGTATGTATTTTATCTGTACTGGTGTCTTTTATTTGTATTGCTATGTTTTATAGTATATCTACATTACTTTTTCGCCTTTCGAGTTTGCCTCTGTTTTTCCCTTCTCTGCTTAAAGTGTATCCTCTTTTCTCCTCTTTTTCCCCTTCTTCCTTTCTTCTCCACTTTTTCTCTTTCACCATTTTGTCGACAGAACTTTTGACCTCGGAGGGCCCCAGCTTCATTCTTTTAGTTGCAATACCTGCCATGGGTTCAAGGGGGTATAAAAGGCGACCTCGCTTGACTCGGGCTTTCTTTCGCCGTATGCGCTTAGAGCTCTCTGTCACTCTCTCTCTAACCTGTGCGTTTTCACTGAGTGTCACGCTGTATTGGTGTTATCGGGATAGAATACATCTACAGACAGCATTAAGCCCTTTTGTTTTGGTGCCTAGTTGGTCCTCTGATCGGTAAGCGCGCATTTCGATTCATATTTGGGTATATGCTCATCTGGCGAGACGTACGCACGTACAACTTTCATACGCTTGCATACTTTCTTAATATATATTACTGTTCGAATACGCTAAAAGAATAAATTTTCGTAAAAAAATGTTTCATCAAATCTCGCCAGCTGCAGACAAACATGATGCCAGTGACAAAGGCTTCTTAACCCGCTAGGTGCCATTGTTCTCAAAAGGGAACAAAAGTTATAAAAATTCTCCCTTCATCTCTTTTGGGGTTATTGCTTTGTAATTTTCTGCGTTTGTACTAGAAAGATGGAAAATGCAAGTGCTGTTTTTAAAAAAATATGTTTCACGGTTTAATCTGTGTAAAAATCGAAAATTGGTCCATTTTCGTGCGAAAAAACTTCTCGTAGTTTTTAAAGTCAGAAAATCAGCAATTTCAGATTTTCTAATGATTTTTCGGGAATGCAAAACAGGATATACGTAACTACAATACGAAAAAAACAATGAACTAAATATACTTTACAGTGTCTTAACGAAAACAAAGTTTGAGTGTTCCCATTTGGGAACGCTGATGGGAACTGTAAGCGCTTTCCCCTTGTTTACAGGGCATTACACGTAGGAACCGAATATGTTTCCCTTTTATTCTTGCTTTTGAGAGGTCAACTTTGAGACGTGCTTTATGGTTCTGAGGATATACTCCGATATGCTTCATGAGTTTTTTATCTTTTATGACTGATTATTTATGACTTGCTGCTTTACAATGCCAGGCGCGTTTTAAAATTTCAAGATGCAGTGGATATAATTCTGCAAAACAGTGAGGCAGATCAAATTGATATTATCCCTCCTACAACCGTTGACGAAGCTAGCGACAAAGAAGATATAGTTGAAACATCCACCGTTATGAGGACAAAAACAGCTCTAAATGATTATGAGTCTGTTAGATACGTTGCCTTACAATTGGAAGTGCCATCATCCGAAGATGAAGAGGACGATCAAGGTGGACCAAAACTCACCCAAAGGAAGACTACGAAGTCAGGGCAAATTCCTTTGCCAAAATGGAAGAAATGAAAACATTTTGATAATGACCTGTCAAGGAAATCGCTAGCAAGTCCCCAGCAAACGCTAATACATTTGATTGAAAAGGGGCCGTTCGAGCTTTTACACTACTATGCAGAATAAGTAAGGCAGCATATACTGAAGGAGACCTTTAGATATGGGGAGCAAAAAAATGAACATCTCTTTGAATGTACAGCAGAGGACATTGGCAAAATAGTTGGATTTATTTTGCTCACCGGGTACCACCGCCTTCCTGGTGAAGACTCCTACTGGAGTTCGAGAGAAGATCTCGAAGTGCCTCTTCTTCCAAGGGGTTTTAGACGCAACAGATATTGAGAAATTAAGAAACGATTGTACTTTGCAGACAATGCTGTGTTAGATTCCAATGACAAAGTGTCGAAGTTCCGACCTCAAATGGATATTGTGAAGAAAAATCAAACTCAGTTTGGGATCTTCTCACAAAACCTAAGTATTGATGAGCAAATGGTGCCACATTACGGCAAATGCACGGTGAACATGTTTACTCGCGGCAAGCCAATTAGGTTTGGCTACAAAGTCTGGTGTATGACATCGTCGGAAGGCTACCCTTTCAGCTTTGAAATATATACAGGCAAAAGCAGCAAACCTACGGAAGGGGATTGCCTTGGCGCGAGAGTCGTGAAGGAAATGGTTTCAGTTTGTGTGGACACTTCTTGCCATAGTTTGTATTTTTACAATTTCTTCACATCGTATGAGCTGCTGGCAAAACTCAGGGAACAAAACTTCCAAGCAACTGGGACAGCCAGAGAAAACCGTCTGAAGAGATGTCCGTTGAAGTCTGACCCGGAATTCAAGAAGTGTGCCAGGGGAGACTACGATTATAGGTGTGATGGCAGTGTAGTGGCTGCGAAGTGGAAGGACAACACAAACGTTGCCTTGGCTTCTAATTTCGACAAAATATAGCCATTACGGAAGGTAACGAGGTACAGCCAGGCCGAAAAGAAGCGCGTGGCACTGACGCAGACGGCACTGATTGCGCATTACAATGGCAATATGGGCGTGCTCGACAGATTTTTAGCTGATTATCGTCCATCCATTCGAGCGAAAAGGTGGTATTGGCCACTATTTGTAAACCTGATCGGCTACTTGAGAGAGGCGTCCTGGCGGTTGTTTGCTCGCAACTCGCTTTTACGCAAGAAATAGTATTGGCTCTCTTTAAAAATCGACTTGCCATTATCACACGGCCACCTCCTCCAGTCTGTTCTTTAACACCCAATTTTTCTTCGTTTGCATTTCACAGTTTGACACAAGCAATCCACTGTTCCCCAGTTTTTCATTATGCTTAAATTTTCCTTTTCTAGTCTTTATGTTTGATTCCCTGTGTTTTGTGCAAATTACATCCGTTTCTTCGTCAAATGGTGCTACCTTATTTTTTTAACATACCCTGTCTCCCTCTGTGCTCACTTCACACGCTCGCGACTGAGCGCTGTAGATTTGGCTAGCGCTACACGCCAGCGTTCCCATTTGGGAACATCCGGTATCTCCCGACCGGTACATAGGTAAATTCCGAAAAAATTCACGAGTTCTTAGGCTTTGCTATAATTACGAACCCCTGAATTTCATCGAGCTGCTCCAACGGGATCTATGTGCGGACTTAGCGGGTCAATGAAATGAAATTCTTCAGACAAGGTTGAGTTTTTCATTTGTTTACAGAAAAACTCAACAAATAGTAAACAAACTAGCTTCAAGAAAACGTTTATTGATTTGTAAGGCGAAAATCTAGTCACAGCCACATAATCTAAAAAAATAATAGAGAATTGATGAGTTCTCCAACTGTCGCCAGTAGAACCTTCCACTACCTGTTTAAAAAAAAGTAATTAAAGAAGGAACAATAGCAAAAGTAAATTTGCCTTACCTTAATAAAAATAAACAAATATAACACTTTTCCACAAAAAACACAAGAAACGCATTGCCCTACAACTACAACTATCTTGCACTACATGGCAAATCACGGGGACGAAATTACGGTGGCGCGAAGAGGGTAGGCTTTGTGAAAGCTTGTCAAAAATGGGCTGAGACGATCTACGGTGGGTCGAAGCATTTCTAAGACCTTAAGATAACTGACGCGCCAGGATAATGTTGCAAATAAAAGAAGGTTACGCTATAATACGCCTCAGGTCTGAGAGGGAAATACAGGTCAGGGGAAAGTCCTTCGACTCTTCCTATTGGCAGGGCTTTCAAGAAAATTGCTAGGGGAGTGAAGAAAAGCCTTTAAGCATTTTCTAGTAGACAGTTCTTGTTATGTAACTCAAGTCAAGCAGTCTTCACCGTGCAGTATTTTCGTAAAGTACTCCGCAACGAACTCGAAGATTATGCAAAGTTTACTTTAATTAACAATAACTTTGAAGTAGTTTATGTTTATTTTTTGTACTTTTTGTTTTCTTATATTTTTGCGCTAAAAGGTTTGACCTGACTACGTTCCAGTGAAAATTGGGAATAAATTCATAAACAGTATATTTAACAGAGCACTTCATTAAGCATATAAGGATTCAAAATAATGTAGGAAAACTGTAGGTCGTGATAACGTTTGAAATAAACAACGCAAATACACGACACCAAGACATTGCTTTTCAACCCAAAAGTCAAATTGACAATTGGCTGTCACCCCAACGAAACGTCTCGGGTGACGTTACTGAGTCAAATGAACGTTTCTTTGACGTGCTTGTGCGCCTTGGGACTTGTCTTACCATTCGGGAAGTCCGCTTTCGAAGCAGCGCACTTGTTGCACACCGAATCATTTATTATGGGTTTTAGGCGCTTCATAAGTCAGAAGTTACACGAAAATCTTACCGTCAATCACACTTTCGAAAGATCCTTGCTGGCTGAAATACGTAGTATTCGACAGGATCGGGGTACAACTACCATTACTTGAAGATCAATCAGCAGCTGAACCTTCTTCATAAATAATAGAAACGTTAAAAGTTTTCTTCAGAAGAAGTGATCTTTACCAGGAGTATTCGGCGTGACATTAACAGAAGCTTCCAAGATGAAGGCTACGCTCGGTGTATAATTCATTTTGGAAAAATTAAGCGCTTCCCTTTACCGGTTTCAACCTGAGCTGCAGCAACGGAGTAAGTCTCTGACAAGAATTTTGAATTGGCATTTGTATAAGAAATTTTAAATTCGAAACTTACCCATGCGTTGAGAGAACTTCGAACTCATAATTTGGCCACTGAAACTGTCGGCCCCCTATTAACGATCGCAAGCTAAAGTGTATTATTCGAGAACTTTGGGTACAACACCTGGATCCACATAACCAGTTTCGTGTGACTACCATTGGTTCTCTCCTTTTTGCCATCGATTACCAACTCCACCATTTGAAAAGCTATGATCTATTGACAGTTTATGAATTATTACCGTCTCAATCTTAAAAAAATGGGTTACTTCAAGTTAGATGCTGACGTATACCACTTCACGCTCTCTCTCGTTCACTATCTGCACTTGAATACTTTGCGGAGGAACAGTTGAAGCTTCATGGCGTAAACTGCCGGATCCATGACATTTGAACTTTCACTCTACCATCGAAAAGAATCATACAATCTTCTTGACTATTACGCTGAGAAAAAGCGCGGTGAAAGATCAAGTTTCTAGCAATTTAGTACTTATCGCTTTCTTTTGTAAAGTTGCACTGTTAGATTGTTTGGTTAATGCGGATAAGGTTTCACTTGAAAATCCAGTCCACTTCATGCGAAAGGGGAGATACAATTCATGAATCATGTACCCAGGAACAATGCAGTTTGAAGCCTTCTACAAATTCAAGAGGGTAGTAGCTCGCCTGGTTTGACAAGTTACTAACAATTGCGGTGTCACTACTCCGTGAAGATACGCGGTTGTCAAAAATATCATCGTACAACGGAAATCTCCTACCGATAAAAAATCCACCACTTGTTTTTGTACAATGTTTTCAATGAGAAAAACTGACGTGTCTTTCATGTAAAGGACATTGTTTGGTTCCTTTTCGACTACAGTCAAAGCTCCTTATTCGCGGTTCCTTTATTCGCGGATTCAGTATTCGCGGGGGAAATTTTTGTGACCGCGTCTCTTTATTCGCGGCTAAAAATTTCGCTATTCGCGGACGGCGCGGGTTAAACTGGCATCGCTCTCGGGTTAAGTCCGCGAAATCCCATTCCACGACTATTCGCAGCTAGTACATATAACGTTCGCAATCAACTGTACGTGTCTTAATTTTTCAGAATCAGTGTTTTGCTATTGTTCTCTATTAATTTCTGCCACAATCCTATCATTACGGTGAGTAAAGAAGAAGGAAAGGTAACCAACAGTAGGAAAGTTTTGCCACTGAAGGTAAAAGTAGAAATGCTCGATCGCTTATGTATTGGGGAGTCCTTTGCTTCTGTTGCACATTCATTAAACATCAATCAATCAACAGTAAGGTTCATAAAAAAGTTGGAAGACAAAATCAGGAATTCCATAGCTTCGACCTCGTTATCTTCGAAGTTCTGCGTGATCCCGCAACTGAAAAAATGGTAGCAGCACTGAGCGTGTGGATTGAAGATTGAAATAAACGAAGAAGCTGCGAACGCTTAGGAAATTACCGAGGACATTGTTCGCGTAGCAAACAGCATTGGGCGAGATAGCTTTGAAAATTTGCAACCCTACGACGTCGAGGAATTGTTAGAATCTCAAGAAGAAGACCTAATCGAGGTTGATTTGGAACTCGTGTTAAATAAGGAACCCTCTGTAGAAGATGAGACCGAAGACAGCACAGATCAGACAAACTGTACCTCTAAAAGCCTGACAGATGGTTTGAAGTTTGCTCATTAGCTTTGCGAATGTTTTATCAACAATGATCTTTCGATGGAAAAGTGTTTGATTTTTAAAAGAAAATTGACGACGCAGTGCTTGAGTATCAGTCAAAGTTAACCCAGATGTCAAAAGCTGCTAAAGAAGCAAAAATCACTAGGTTTTTTAAGGCAATAAATACAACAGCGGACAAGTGATTTTTTTTTGGTAAATAGATAAAAAAAATTTCTTCTACAAACTGCCTTTTTAAGATAATTTGGAACGTATCCATATCTTGCAATGTAAATTTCCGTTCCACATTCGCGGTTTTCCATATTCGCGGACTTTGTCCGGAACGTAACCCCCGCGAATAAGGAGCTTTGACTGTACTGTAAAGGTCCACATGAGACTTTTCAAAATTGCCTACCTTGGCTACCTGGTGGCCACATAGGCTCGCTTGCATGCTCTTGAGAAAGAACTTCAATATTGTCTATTTTTACTTTCTCGATAGAACAGCTATCAAATAAATGCAAGCGTTTTACAACTTGGTCGAGCATAAATTTCTTGTGTTTAACCAAATGTTTAAGGACTTGTAAATAATTATGAGCCCATTAACCGCTCCATGTTGGAATTGGGCCAAAACGTCTTCAACCAGGTGAAAAAGACCATGTACATACTAGGCAAAAAACGGGCCCAGCAAAACGCCCTATACTAGCACCATGGCCGTTGCGCGTGCGGTGTCTCACTTTATCGTCTTTCGAACGTTTGTGACCCGCACGGCTTTCCGTCGATTAAATTCATTAAATTCTCTCGGTTTTCTTGCAAATTCCGATGTGACATAAGGTTGTGTAGCCTTCAAACGTGCAGAAACTTTGTTTAATACTCTCTTCGGTAAATTTGCTTGACCAATGACGCCTCGAGTTACATACACATTTCTAGCGAGTGCGGATTTTAATTGACGGTTTCCTCTGGTTCACTGCCAAGCTGCCTCTCTTCTAAGCCATTCTCAGGCGAATACGATGTATTTCTGTAGGCAATTATTTTACCTTTCCCACTTTCCACTTTCGAAGTTGTCTCTTCATAACGTTCTGAAAAATAATAACATTAATAATATGCAGAAAGTTTAATTGCAAGCAATTTTTAGTTTTAAACTTACCGTGGGTTGACACTTGCTCAAACGTATAACCCCGGCCAAGTACGTTTGTGCACTGCTCTCGTCCTCACAGCATTATCCAATTTACTTGTGGGGAATTTAGGGAAAAAAATTTATCCTTGACCAGCCAACTGCTTGGCACAATACCTTTTGTCCTACTTTTTCCTGTGTCCAAAATTATTACACTAAAATGACCCATCGTTAAGGCGAAAGCAAGATAGTCCAGTTTTAAGCGGCTTAATACACCGAACGATGTCTAAATTATTCGAAAAGCTAGATATATAAGTCTAATGCTTGGTAGATTATTTTCGAGACGAAGGCGCCACACATACTGATATTGCGACTTTGCAAGAACTATCTCCGAGAGTTTTGTTATCCTGTACCTTTCGGTTTCGGATTACTTTCATAGGGTGCGGTCCCACTAGGGGAACAACCATGGTTATTTGGTTATACAGTGAAACCCACTTATAACGATATCGGATATAAAGATAACCCACCTATACCGATACAAAAATTACGGTCCCATTTTAGTCCATTTTACCCAATGAGAACGATGTTCGTTTTTACCGATATCGCTTATAACGATAATTCGCATTAACTGATAAAATTTTGAAGGCCCATGGGGTATTTGGCAATGGTTAATGATTCCGGATATACGGATGCCCTTTGACATACCGATGATACTAATACCTAAGACCTGAAAGGGTGTCAGTAATTCCCTTGAAAGAATGACTGTGTAACAGGTTTTCAAAACAGGACGTGACTAGCTTTCACCACTTTTCACCTTCGACCTCTCTTGTTAGCAATGTTTAGTTCAACGCTGACAATTGAGCTTCGAACTTCGGGTGAACGATACACTTGTTTAGTTCCCGGAAGTTGACACAAAGTCTTATCCCTCCGTCCTTTTTAGGTACTAGGACGATAGGGTGTACCCATGCTGTTGGCTCGGATACTTTTTGGTTGATTCCCTGCTTTTCCAAGGATTTCAGCTCTTCCTTTAGCTTCGGCATTAGTGGTACCGGTACAGGGCGTGACCCTTTGAGGCTTACTGGTATAGCCTCTTCCCTTACTTCGAAATGGCATTGTGGAACTGACGTGATTCTGCATATACCATCGAAGACTTTGGGGAATTCGCCCATCAGCTTCTGCAAATCTCCTTGTTTACGGGACTCCGTTGGTCCGATGGCTGCTTTCTCGTCAGCCAGTAAGTTCGAGAAAAGCTTGATGGCGTCGGTGTTGCGCGCCGGAGTCTCGGCTGGGTCCGTTTTCGGACTTTGTGAAGAGACCTCATTTACGCGGCTGTGTGGATACCCTGCTGGTAGCAATTCCAGCCCCTTTTGGGTATCCTTCGATAGGACCGGTTCTTTTAAATCTCTTAAAACGAGGATAACCGTCCTCGTTGGGTGGGACCTTCCGTCTCCAGTGACCCAATCTAATGTTGCTTCAAATGTAACGGCGCTGGCGATCTGTCCACCCTACGGCCGTAAATGCTGGTGACCCTTGTGATGACAATGCCACGCACTTGAGCAACTCTTTAAATGTTCGCTCAGGTATAGCGTCAATGTCCGCCCCTGTGTCGGGCAGCGCTCGAATTCTTACAGGTTTCTGGCTACCCGTTATCGGCGCAATCTTTATTTCGACCAGTTCCCGTGTCTCTACCGAGCTGATTAGGTTTTGCTTCGGTGACGTGATGAAAACGCCATGTACCGCTGGGTTAGCCTTGCTTCTGCAAACGCTCTTGAAATGGCCCGACTTACCACATTTCATGCAATCTTTGCCGTTGGCTGGGCAATCTACTCGTGTGTGTTTTTTCTCGGCGCCGCAATATGAGCATCTTTCCTTTGCAGAGGGTCTAAACGCAGTCTTCGGGTTACGAGGCGTTGACATCTCCTTCGCAGACTTGGTCTGTCTTGGAGTGGTTGCTTGCCTGCCTGTTTTGGTTACGCCATAAACTGCTACAGCTCCGCTATCGTTTTTTATGTTGCTGGCTTGAAGCGCAGCAGCTTCGCATGTTCTGAGCGTTGCTAAGGCGTCATCGAGGGTAAGGTTTTGCCCTTCCTCAAGCAATTTGACCCGAGCTTCATGGTCTGCTACGCCGTAGACGACTTGTCCCAATATTCTTTGTGGCCTCGCATGAGCCACAACAGTCTTTCGCGAATTCGCATTTTCTTGCGAGATCGCGCAGCTCGCATAACCAATTTTCTAATGGCTCACCTGATAGGGCAAGAAACACTTCCCACTGCCTCCTCCAGATTTCAAAAGAATCTTTGTATTCTTCTAAATCAAACGGCGGTGCCCTACCGTAAGGCTTAAATGATTTGGCTGCCATATTGGTTTGATAATACTAGTCCAGTTATTAAACGCATGTTTACGTGATCCGCTAATTATAACACGCAAAAATCATCTAACCACACCAAACAATGCAATTCACTGAAATTTGCACGTTAAACCGACTGCGCCATGGAATGACTTGATGTCTAAGTCAATTATAAGATCTAGTTTATTGTAACGTAAGTTAGATACACGGTGTGGTATAGTTGTGTTAACTGGTTAGTTACTAAGGCTGAGCAAGACTGCCTGAGAGCTTCTAGATACACTGTAAAAAAATTTTTACATTTATAATTGCAGCTAAAAATTATAAGGACTTTACTGTAAAAGTACTTTAAAAATGTTTTTCCACAACAAATTCGTGGTTAAAAAATCTGTTTTTTAAGTTTTTTTACAGTGAAGTCCTTGTATTTTTTTACTGCACAACGAATCGTTGTAAATTCACAAAAATATTTTTTTACAGTGTATGTACAAAATATTTTTTACAGTGTATGTTCTGTCTTATTACTTCAATTCATAGTGGAAAATTACGACTGGAATTCTACATTCCCGATAGGAATACGAATCCAATTTCGACCCAAAGTCTTTAAGCCAGCATTGCACTTGTCACGAAACATTTTAACTGTTGTAGATTTGACACCGGAGCTCTTTGAAAGGTCACGAAACTCGATTTTTCGTTCTCAGCCTTTAACGCAGTGTTCTTCCAACCGGGAAATCAAAATTTCGCATTCTCTCCAGCTAAGCTATTTTGAATTAAATTGCACAAATGCCTAAATGTCGCTTTCATGTCGCCGAAGTTTTCATTGTCATACAAAAGTGCTCATTCCTGTCCATTTTTCACAATGAACTGGAAACTGCGCTCAGGAACGAACTTCCTTTATCAGTATTAAGAATTTGAGAATCTCTGGCGATTCACCAGAAGTGAACAATTAATAATTGTCTTGGAAATTTTCTGAGAAAAGGATTTCAATATTCTCACCGACTGTATCCTCTAGTTCTCTCTATTTGAAAATTAGTCCACAGTAGAGAAAAATAAGTTAACCTATATTTAATACGCCGATAAAGGAAAGGGACAGTTTGGATAGTGAACAATTTACACGTTAAAAACGAAGTTAATTGCACACGGGCACGTATCAAATATTGCATTTCAGAGGAGGGAGATGTATTATGCATTTTTTTCGGTGTATTTAAAGCGTGAGCCGAAGCTCGTTGCTAGCTTCGCCTTTCCGTGCAAACAAACAACGACTGTCACAATTTTTATACCAGCTGGCCTTAATACAAGCTGACCTTTTAGGAAGGTCACACACTTACTCCCATACAAACGTCTAATTCAAATCCGCAAAATATTCTTAAAGCAATATAAATCAATGTACTGCTTAGTTTTAGTTTGTCTTTCGGTACTTTCAATTTCTTCAGTGCTTCAGTAGCAAAGTTGTAAGTCGTCGAAAAAATATTCGATTTGTCAAAATGGTGTCGGGATTGAAATGTATTCTCTTTTTGGGCAAGTCTGTTAGTAACAGTGCTCGTTGTCTGTTGAGTAGTCTGCAGTGGAAAAATACGTGTGTGGGGTCTTGCTTTGCATTTCTATTGCAGGCACAGGTCAATCCGTCCGTCTTTTTTATTGTGTGGATATACGATCTTGTCGGGAAATGGGCGGTTCGTAATTTTATTTATGTCGATATTATCCTTCTGTCCTGCTTGAGTTTACAGATTGGTTTAAATGTCGGGGAAATATGTAAGTCTTTAAGAGTCGATGGTGCGTCTGACCACTTTTTTAGCCATTTTTGCAGGATAATGGAGTCGATCGCTGTTTTCGTGTTCGATGATTTATTCGATATGGGGTAAGTGTTCTTACACGACCGTATTTCTGGGAGCAGCTGCTATACCTTTTGTGACGTGGTTTCGTGTTCAGTCCAACAGGGAGTCTCTGGGAGTATCGTAAAATAGTTCTTAACATCAGGAGATCAAGTGGAGGGATACCCGCTTCTACTTCGAGGGATGCAGTAGGGGGTAGTCTTGAGGTCGCCGGTAATTAGTAGAAGCGCTTGCCTGTGTAGCGCTCGAACAGGAGGTAGGTTCTGTAAATTCACATTTGCAAAGGCGGGTAACCCATATAGTATTTTTGAATATAGGGTACTCCTGACTAAAGTTGTTAGCTGGTCGACTCTTATGGAATGAGCGAGGTGACTAGCATGGATTGACCAATTGAGCTTTGAATCGAAGTGTAGGCCAAGGTACCGGACACTGCTTTTTGGATGAATGATTTCTTCCGCCCACTCTAGAGAAACAAGGTTGTGGGACTGTTTTCCTGAAAAATGATAAGCTCCGTTTTAGGTTTTGCGAAGTTTAGACTCAGTCTTTTCCCCCATTTTTCCAGCGATTTCAAAGCAGTTTGCAGTCAGCCGATATTTATATTTTCGGAAGAGCTTGTAGTTGCTAGGAGAATGTAATCTACGTAGCCCTCAGAGAAGGAGTTTTTCGCTTTTACTAAAGTGAGTGCCCCGTCTATGTAAATTGTAAACAATACGGGTGAGAGGGGCGATCCTTCAGGCAGTGGCGTAGGAAGGTCAGGTGGTACCCGGTGCGGAATTTTTTTCACCCCCCACCCCTCCCCCGCACTAAAATTATTAAAAGAAGAAGAATATATTTACAGGTACAACTGTTATTTTTGTTTACTTAAGGTAGCGAGCACAAGCGATTGAAACCTTTGCTTTCTGACCTTGCTTTGTGCAAATTTTGAAATTACATAATCAATCAATTCTATTCGCTACTTGATTTCAATTGACAAAATCACTAAGCAAGATAATGTTATATCTAACAGCCTTTTCAAAATATCCCTCAATTTCCTTCTTTTTGTTTTTGCAAAAGTCTGGCTAACTTGGTCCATCGTTTTGTTAACATTTAGACATACTCGTACAACTTTCCATTTTTTAAAAAAGTCAAACGCTGATCCGAGTTTCCATGACATTCGACTTTCGGATTAAATTTCCACCATCAGATGTTAAAAGACGGATTGAGCACCTTACTTTGTCACCTGATCTTACATCTGTACCAAATGGACCATATTTGTTTTGATACGCTTCACTACCGGTTTTAATTAAGTCAACTCTAAGACTATCTGGAACCGGAACGGCCTATTTAGAATATCGTTATTCAAAATACGACTACTTATTTCCTCCCTTTCAGACCTATCGTCAACTTCTAATGTGTCTTCTTGCAGCGTAATTTCGTCTGATTTTCCTTCTTCGCTTTCTCTGTGCTCTTCAGTAAGAAGTTCACTTTCAATCTGCTCGTGACTCTCAAGACAGCTATCTGAATCAGAAAGCTCTCTGTTGCCTTCATAATCAAGCTCACCCTTACCCTTGGGTTGAGAAATTGTCTCATATCTCCATGAGAGTTTGATTTCTCTGAAGCACCTGATGTTGATGCCGAATTGGATGATGTGATTAATTTCAGCATCGGTCCAGACGATGCGGTTTGTGTTATGCTTTACAGTTGTTTACGTCTCGCTCGAGCACAAATTCCTAAGACAGACTTCTGCGAAAGAAAAACCCCCTACCCTTCCTTATCCATGGGCTCTCCGCTACATAGCGTGGAGTTTAGTTTCGTTGCGTTTGTTGACTGAACTAAAAAGTTTCAATTCGTATTGGGTGGAATTGTTAGATTTATTACTTGTCAGACAATGCTGTTACTCGTTTTAGAAAATATTTTGTCAAATAAGTGTCGTGAGCCCACCAAAAATATATACAGTGGTGCCCCGTTTAACGAACGCATTGTATAACGAACAACTTGTACAACGAACTCGCGCGGGGGCAAAAAAATGACTCGCACAACGAACTCACAACGAACTCTTCCTCTTGCACGAACTGCTTGGGGTGGAGAAAAAAGTTTTTGAAAATTTGCAGTTACGTTTCCCTCTATGCATGCATGCGTTATGGCGAGTTCCATTGGCAGCACTTTTTCGGGTTTGGTGCGAACCTCTTTTCTGCACGAGAACCGAAATGACGTCACGGTCCTAACCTGGTGCCTCGCGCTGGTGCAGCGGTTGTTTACATTCCTTTCAAATATAACTAAGGCTGAATTTTTTTTTAAACCGTTTTAAAATCAGATAACTGAAAAAGTGCTCTAAAACTTTAAATTGAGCTATTAGATGCTAAAAGTTTTCCACGGCTGAGTCTAAAATTTTTCCTGAGCTACAAAAACATTATATACGCATAAGAAAGCGCTTATTTAACAATATACCTTGTCATCCGAATACATGCGTAACTCAAAAATATAACTCCTTATTTTGTGAATGGGATTGTTACTTTCATCATATAAAAGAACCACGGCTCCTCACACGCGATGTCACTGCATGAGCTGAACAACTCATAATTGAATAAATCATTAGAAGTAGCTTCTGTTAATCTTCACAATTCATATTGGTGTAACGGCGACAGTCCCATTAGCGAATAACATAATAAACGTCACTAATCAAATTACTAGCAGTAGTTTTTGGAGCACACTAACCGTAAGTTTAACTCTTAGGACAAACGAGAAGAAGGCGGCAAGCACATCGTGCCAAGAGCGTATCTTGTGTGCCGATGCCGACAGAGCCTTCCCTTTGCCCCAAGACCAAGAGCGTGACTTATTGCATGTTAAGTTATTGCTTTATTAATCCAAACTTACCCAGGGTCTTACTGTTTATGACACCAACAAGGACGCGGATCTCCTAACCTACCTGTAGGTCATTCGCCACCCAGAAATGCGTAAACAAGACCATCCAGACGCAACCGGGAAAGCCTGTGTCACCGGCGGTATAAAAAACAGCCAGCACACTGGACCTGGGCCCCTTGTTACCCCCGATCTTCCTCGATGCAGCACGTGCATTAGTGTAAACTCCCTTTGTATCAGTGGTAAATACAACCAGTACTTAGTGTAAAGACAAATCCGTGTTTCTCCCTTATTCAGCTGACAGGTGAAGATTTCCTCACCGTCACACTGGTAGCAGCGAATCGAACCGCTCCGAAGAGACTTCATCCGCAATTCCGAGTAAGAGGCCATCTTTGGTACAATTGCCCTAGACTGCTTTCCGGAAAACCGTAAGAAGAAACGCTTTGTTCTTTTTCCTCCTTCCAATAGACTAGACATGGCAGAACCGACTACATCAAGTAGCGCAGCCTTCTCCATCACATTACCCCAACTACAAGACTTTCTTTCTCCACTCATAAACCCAATTATTGTTAATCGAATCCCCGAGTTCTCTGGAGAACCCGAAGATATTTCAATCCGGCAATTTTTCACAACTGCTGAAAGAATAGCTAAAACCGTTGGTTGGTCCGAGAACCAGCTCTTTAATGCACTAATTTACCGTTTGAAAGAAGGACCCATCACACACTACAGTAACTTGTCTCCCACACCTAAGACGTATGCTTTTGAGGAAGGAAAAGTCATAACTGCAGTACTTTTGGACATCCGCAAGCGTTCGATAACGTCAATCATAAGAAACTCACCGAAGAACTTTTAAAACTGAAAGTACCAACGTCCCTTACCAAATTTGTCGAAAGCTTTCTTCATAACCGCACAGCAGTAGTGGTCAATGGTAGTACAGAAAGCCTATTGTATCAAATACCCAAAGGAGTCTCACAAGGTTCTCCACTTTCACCAACACTTTTTCTAGTCTACATTAAGAGCTCTATAAGTATCATCAAACGTAAAAAAATTTGCACCTATGCTTTTGCAGACGACCTCTTATTATATACCTGCGGTAAATCGAGCGAAAGCAATATCCGACTAATCTCAAATAATATTAATGCCCTAGAAAAGGTGGGGCAACGTCTTCATCTTGAATTTGCTATAGAAAAAAACGAACTCATTCACTTTCACAGGAAAAGGTCCGAAGAAACCACCCCATTAGTATGGAAAAACACAACAATTTATCCTAAGGAGTCAGTACGATACCTGGGGCTTTACTTTGACCAAAAACTTAATTGGCAATCACATATTGCTTTCCTTGTCCACCAGTGCACTCAAGTAATCGCAAGATTGTGGAAAATCAGCAAAGTAAATACGTCAATTTCAAGTAGTCAGCTCCATACCCTATTTGTCGCAACAACCATGGGTGTAATTAACTATGGCTACCCTGCATGGTGTAATGTGAAAGACTCTAACCTTAAACTCTTGCTTCAAGCATACAGAAAAGGATAGTTGTGCATCACCGGGGCCCTCAACACCACACCGTCCATGGCACTAGAGGTAGAAACCGGCCTCCTATCTCTTAAATTATCCTTATAAAAAATCCTACTTCATTACTTTGCTTCAAATTTTTGGAAAGATTGGCCACTAGAAATAGAATCATAAAAAAAGCTATGAAACTTGCTCACAACTCGCCTGCGAACTGTCGTTGAAAGCTTGGTCAGCCAAACCGTCCAGTTTGCAACAAGCGAAAAAATGGAACAGTGATTACATTATAAAATTGTGGACCGAAAAATGGGAAGTTTCATCGTGTGCTATTAAAGATTTAAATGCTTACCCCAAATGTCAACCGACTATCGTAATCAATCTCCCTAGACCTATTATGTCCAAACTCATTCAAATATGAAATAATCATTTCCCCTCACTTACGTACATGAAAGTTATAAAAAAATAGAAAATAATATCTGCCCATGTAATGACCGTGTTCCTCAAGACTTCCAGCTCCTCCTTTTTCATTGTAAACTTCTTAATCAGGAAAGAGCAAAACTCCTTAGATTTCTTAGCTGCTACAAACTACACTTTAACGTTATCAATGTATTAACAAACTTAAGTATTATCCCCACAACTGTCAAATATTTTCTCCAAGCTGTCGAATATAACAAGAGTTATTACGTTTGGTCAACAAACCATTGGTTAAAGGTGCAAATTGTCTTTGCCTTCCGTGTTTAAGTTTTCTGTACACAATCATGTTACTCAATAAACACAAGAACGTCAACAGGCTGTAAGGCTACGACGTAATCTTATATTTTAAAAAAATCTTGATATATCATGATAAATTATGATGTATCATGATATTTCAAAAATCAAGATTAATCATGGTATATCATGATCTTTCACTGAACTGTCAGAATCACAATTAATGATTAAGTAAACATATAAAAATATTATTGGTAAAATTGTTATATTAGATGAAGTTTTCGATTTTTTTAATAGATTCCATTATAATTAATGGATAAAACCACCGAAATGATTTCACATTGCTTTTCTTTTAAATAATTGTACAACAAAAGTGTCTGATTCATGGAAATTCTATTTTTCTTTATGTTTTCTCTGTTTGGAATAGATTAATACTATCTAACACATTCATAAATTTTGAATTGATACGGCTTTGGTAAAAGTCCAAGACTGTAGTGTTGAACAGCACCGCCACCATCACTAGCTCCCTCAAACAAAGGCACATTTTGGCGACAAGAACGGGGTTGTCGTTTTGGAAGACGCTCATTTTGGCGTCAAGTCGGTATTGGAGTACGGCTATTTTGGCGTGTACAGTACTCGGCACATTAAACGACCCAAACAAACCGTCCTATTGCTAACGCCCCACGCCACTGAAAGGAAGCCTTGTTGCGGGTCAAAAACGTTTGAACGACGGAAAAGTGGGACACCACTCGCGCAACTGCCGGGCCGTTAGGCACCCGACGGTTTGTTTGTGTCGTTTTATGTGCCGAGTACTGTACAGGAACCGTTCATCGCAACGCGCCTCATTCAAAAAACGCTTTCCATCCAACTGTGGTCGGGCAGCCCAGTTGAACGAGGAAGAGGATGGAAAGCCCGCCCACAGTAATTTTGTTTGCAAACAAACGTGTTATTTTAACGTGTTCCAAACGAGTTACTTCCACAAAAAAGTGATTTTTTGGGCTTAATACATAACTTATTTCCATTTCCTACGACTTTTTCAATATTATTTTTAACCACGTATCCAAGTTTCCAATTAGAAAATCTTTCGTGACTGATAAATTTAAATCTTAAACGTAAAGAAATTTTGATGAACATTTTGTATACCGTTTTTTTCACGGTATTTTTTAAAACGAATGCGTGACACAAATTCTATTTGGATATCTAACCAACTTGCTAGTAAAAGTAGGAAGTGCTTGTCATATGTTAATTTTACTAAAAAATTTATCATTCATTTCCATGGAGTTATTTGGAAGCGATGAGTCTTGAAAGTGATTAGCTTCCTGATTTCGTAACAATTTTGAAATTTTCCTAGTTGGCCCTAGTTCTCCTGGGGTTTCAGCTCTTTTCCGCCAAAATTCTTTAATTCTCTCTACGTTTCTTAAGAACAGGATTCCCCAGTGAAGCGGCAACTTGTCCTTCATTCAGCGTGTTTAAAGCTCCGCTGTCTTTATTGTAAGTACACAGTTCCGTGAAGCTATACTACTAACACAACTACAACAACCACAAGGCTATACGCAAGTTACATCAGGTAAGTTCAAATATGATTGTTGCAAATATAATTAATGAAAAAATTACGATTTTTTAGGTTCCTGCAAATCATAGCTATGGAAACTTACACGTACAAATCATCAACATTGACGAGGTTTCGAGATTGCGGGAAACTCGACCCAAAATGAAAATAATGACCCAAACGTCGTCCGTGAAGAACAAAAGATAAGCGTTTGGACAGGGAAGAAAAACGCGACAAGCAAAGCTCTTGACGAAACAGCTACCATGTTGTTTTTAAGTATGAAAAGTATTATAACTATAACTATAACTATAGTACTTGTTAGGTCTAGTTAAAAAATTGGCTCTTTCTAAATGACGACAAAACAAGGAAAAAGAGCGTATAGAAAACGATTGCGAATTCCATGGCAAAAGCCGGCTTCGACCTTGGAGAAAGCCCCGTGCTGAAGGTGGACCACAAGTGGCAAAACCTTATGAGATCCTACAAAAATTACATAAAATAAACGGAGCAGACGGGAAGTGGAGCAGAAGTGCTGCTAAATACTCCACAGTATCTGAATGAAATACAAGAGATTATTGGTTAGTAACCTTTCACAGTAATTAAAATTCATTTATCAAAATGTCTTCTAGGGGTGGGACACAACGTTCATCCTCAATACCTGGGTGATTCCCTTTTGGATACACAGAAGCCAAGGGAACAAAGCAGAAATTTACCAGGACCATCAACGAGCAACATGAGTAAATTCTGCTACAATAAACAAATTAAATTCTCATGATTTTAATCTTTAGCTTGTGACGACGACGTTGAAAACGAGGATGACCCTTGGGAAAGTACTCCACCAAGTTCGCATGCGAACTTGGTGGAGTACTTTGCAAGCGACGAACGCTTTGCTCGAGATTTTGCGAAACAACCGTGAACCTGAAAAAAGAAAGAAAAGGAAACGTAAGGAATCGACTGATTCTGATTCCGATTAATTTTATGTTTTTAAATACATTTCAGTGACGATTTTGAGTTCGATTTTGTACTTAAGTGAAATTCTTGTACTAGATTTTTAAAAACCTTTGCTACTTTCTTTGCAAATGTTGTAGTTGAAATATATGATCGAGTACCAACAAAAAGTAATTTACTTAGCTAAATTCAACATGAATTTGACAGAGTGATCTGATCCATAACTATTATATAGAAATAACACCTACTTTTCAAAAATAAATTAAAATGAAGCTTAACATCATACTTATCATACTCATTTACAGAATTGTCCTTGCAAGTTTCTCCCTCACAGACTCCCTCTTAGCATGTCCACTAACAGAGACTACGGAATTTCCTTGCGGATAATCAGCATTGTCGTTAGAATCGAGATTAACAGGTTCAACACAGAGATCCCCATTCTGGATACAGATGTTATGAAGCACACAAGAAGCTACACCAATTTTAACACAATTTTCTACTTTTGCATGAATCTTCTGGCACCTGCGAAATCTTGTTTTTATATCCAAGAGCTTGCTCTACTACTATCCTCGTGCCCGATAGCTTTCTATTGTACAACCGTTGTAAATCCGTAAGATTTTCTCGTCCCTTATACGGCACCAACAGCTAATTCTTCAAGGGAAAGGCACTGTCCCCAACCAAGTGATAGGTTTTTGGATTTAGCAAGTGCCCACAGTTTTCGGAATCGAGACGTCTAAAGAGAGAAGAACGCTGGAAGACATAGGAGTCATGGGAACTACCCGGAAACCCGGAAAATATATAGGAGAACGACTTGTCCGGGAGACAAACAGCCATTAGCACTATATTAGGGGTACGTTTGTAATTTACGTACGCTTTTTTTATTCGCCGATGGTGGATTAATAGAGATATGGCAACCGTCTATAGCTCCAACAACTCCAGGAAAACCACACTTCCTTTTGAAACTTCGAGCTACGGTGTGAGCATTGGTATTATCTGGCCATCTGATGAAACGAGCCTGGTTGTCAAAGAACCATTGGCACTCGGCGTGCACCACGCCGAAGATGGTGGACTCGGTATATCCAAACTTATCGGCGATAAGGCGTATGGCTCCTTGGTTCCCGAGATACGTCAGGGTAATATAAAGCATTGTATCCAAAGGTACCGGATCGAATCCGCCATGGTACGCAACTTCTTTCATAAAACCTCCATCTACTTGCCAATCAACAATTTTTTTAAAAGTTGCGCGCGTCACGCGAAAATGACGCCAAAAGTCCGCGTCAGAATAAAACGGCATCAAATGCGCATAGCCAGATTGTCGAATATGAGCTTCGTTAGTAACAGTGACGAACGAAATGACCTGATCCATCTCGTCATCGTCGGTTTCAGATTCGCTACTAGACGTTTCCTCCTCCATTAACTGGTCAAAAACTTCTTTAAAAGCTATTGTTTCCATAAACCTTTGAGTACCTATGCATAATAAAAGTATTACTTAAAAATACGTGAAAATATTAGTTTATTTACTCATTTTTGGGGGAAATCGTAGAGAGAGGTTTTGCATACGAAGAAAGCACGTCCCAGTGTTTGCAAACAGTACAGGGTGGCCCGAAAGTCCTATTACATCTGGGTTCTTTTGCTTGTAAAAAAAGATTGGCGCGAGGAAAACGTTCGATTTAAGTCTCCTTAGGTTCGGGACTCATATCTTGACGTAACCGCTGCGGTAGACATCTTTCGGGCCTTGCGTGAAAGGCAACAATGAATTTTTAGTCGAGTGAGGGTCATGACCAATACGAGTATTTACACGGTGGAGGAAAGGCTTGTTGCCGCTGTGTGGGTCCACGAGCGGCCACAAACAGGAAAAAACATGACAAACATTATGGAAGACTTCGTAACTCGTTTTACGAAGCCATCACCAAACAGAATTATTTTGCTTAGATGGGAGAAAAAGGCTTTCGGTACGGGATCAGTGAAAGACGCGCCCCGAAGTGGCAAACCTTCCACTCGAAAGGAGTCTTGTGCTGCTGTTGCTGAGTCATTAACTCGGTCACCGATGAAATCGACAAGGAAACGAGCCGCAGAGCTGCAAGTGCCACGAACAACA